>JAYESA010000016.1:119805055-119965055 GCA_036927795.1 Iris macrosiphon | reverse complement strand
AATTACCACACCAAGCCTCCATGCCTCCAAACTAAGCTCCTACACCAAATCTAGGCTCTACACACCTAGGTTAGAGAAAAATGAAAGGTTAGGATTTGCATTAAAGAGGAAAGTAAGTGAAGGAAGAGAGGGAAGGTAAAAAAACTTACTTGAAAATGGGGGAGAAGTAAATGGAGAAGTAAAGAAAGGGAATGGAAAGAAGAAAATGAAGAAGAAGGAATAGAAATGAAGGGGGGGGGGGGATGGCTATGTATAGAAATAGGGTTAGGGTTTGAGTTAGGGTTTGGTACAAAGTCCATAGTACCCCTCCTACAAGTCATGTTAATTATGGTTTGGGTTTGGGGTTCCAAATGCACTCTAACTAAATCCTAATCACTCCAACTAACTAATTAAAATATAAATAATTACTCTAAACCAATAAATAAGTCTGACAAGGGTGTTGGTTGGGTCTGACAAGGGTCCACTAGGGTCTGACATGGGTCAAGACTAGCCAAAACCCTAAAACAACTAATAAAAATAAATACATGCATCTAATTAAATATTAATACAAATATTTATGATTAATACACAATTTACCAAATTAAAATAAAAAATATCCTGCCCTGGAAATGGGGTAGTGACAGTACCTGCCAATCTTAGCTCATGGTCATGTCTAGCATGAGGTCTGGTTACTAAATCCATTCTTTCTTAGAATCAAAATCATAATCAATACAAGGATCAACCACATGAAGGATGATAAGAAATATTCCAAATAAAATAAGTGAATGCATCATGAAAGTACTTCATGCACTCATGGAGTCACTAAGGATAACACTTTCATGAAATTGTACGCGTGAAGGTCAGACGCATGAACCAAACAAGCGCATGCTCAGGGTGCCGCATAAAGTCAGGGCGCTTAAGGTATCATGAAGTTAGGGACGCATGAAAAAATTGGCCGCATGCTCTTCTACGTCGCATGCTTGGGGTTAAAGTCTACTCCTTGGGACAAGTGTCAAAAAGACGGGCAATAATAAAGTGTCAGTGAAGTGACATAAAGAGATTGATGTGACAGATGTGACAAGCCATAAAGTGTGTCAGAGAGAAAAGATAAAAGCACAAGGTCTGTGTAGAGACATAAAAGTCGTGTAGAGACATGCGCCCAAGATAAGAGACACATGGCTCGTGGCCGCATAATCTCCTGGACGCATGGACTCTGGGGACATGGAGTCAGGCCTTAGTGAATTTTCATGCGTTCAAGGTACTAGGTGTCCAACTTTTGAAAGCATGCATAAGCAGACATGCGTCCAACAAGATGGATGCATGCTTTAGGGGGCACATATTGCTGGGCCGTATGGTACCCCCATCGTCCCAAAATAGCAAGTAGCTCGAGCAGGAGATTTTAAAAATCTGAGAAACGAAAACCGGGATGTCGTATGGCGGAAACAAGGTCAAGTAGGTGATTTTGGATTAGCTCTTGGGATTTCAGATCGACCATGAAAAAACTCCAAGAATCTGAAAAGACTATGTTTACATAAAATTATTATCTCAATTCCAAATCAAGTGGTTCAAAAGTCAAACTGCTTGAAATAAAGTGCTCCATCACACAGATCGATAAGTTTTTGAAAACAATAAGCTTTTTATGATCAAAATAAAAAAACTCGAGAACACCCACACTCATAAAAAAAATTAAGATCTACATTATTCTATCCACCCAATCCAAAAATATCAAGTTTTAAACATGCTTACAATCACACAATAAACATAATAAACCAAAAATATGGAGGGATTATCCATTTCTCATGTAATATGTACTTGCCTAAGACTTGGAGGGAGAAAACTTAAGAGAGAGAAGGAAAAGAAAGAATGACGAGGGAGGGAGAAAGAAGTTGGGTTTTATAGCTAGGGTTTGAGGATTAGACCATGGGTTCAACTCATAATTAAACCAACCCAACAATAAACCATGAACCAAGATAAACTAAAGAATGAATCTAGTCTCATGCAATACACTAAACATGTAAGCAAAAAAATAATACGCTCCAAATACGTATATTTGAGAACGGAGAGTGACATCTCTATCCACCTTAGAAAAATTTTGTCCTCGGAATTTGAATACAAGTAAACTAGAGAAGTCAGGACAAGCACGATATAATTTTACCAGCAAAACTATACATGCAAGCAATATCATCATAATACATAGGTGATCACCTGATCACGAAATCTAGATACGAAGGCATACGGTAGAATATACCTTCCAAATCAAACTGGTACGGGTACCGAGATCGAATATTGTTCTCGCGCTCCCACATCGATTCTCCAAGAGTGTGATGGCCCCAAGCAACTCGGATAAGAAAATAGTCCGGTTCTTGAATATATTCTCTCTTTAATCCAGAATGGATACGGGTTGCTCCTCGTAAGATAAGTCGGTACCAACGACTAATTCAGAGTGGTCGAGGATATGACTCGGATCCAGAATATACCTACACAACTGAGATACATAAAATATATCATGTAACTCGCGTAGTGAAGGTGGAAGGGCAAGACGATAAGCCATATCGTCTACCCGATCGAGAATGTCAAACGGCCCAACGTATCTCGGACTAAGCTTCCTGTGAACCCCGAATCTAATGACTCTACAGGTAGGCAAAATCTGCAAAAATACATGATCGCCGACACAAAACTCTAAGGGCCTATGATGTTGATCTGCCCAATGACGATACCGATCTTGCGCAACCCAAAGTTGCTCTCTAATCTGCCTGGCAATTTTTAATGTCTGTGTGATCATTTCGGGGCCTAATATCTTCTACTCACCAATGTCGTCATAAGCCAATGGTGATCTATACTTCCTGTCATACAGTGCTTCAAAAGATGTCATCTGAATACTGGCCTGATAACTCTTGTTATACGAGAATTCCACCAAGTGAAGGTGATTGTCCCAAGATCCACCAAGGTCTAAGGTACAAGCTCGTAGCATATCCGTACGGGAAAGGTTCAAAAGTTGATCGAGCCTCCAAGGTCTGGATAGTTCTCTCTGATTGTCCGTCTGTCTGGGGGTGGTACGCTGTGCTGAATTATAACTTAGTACCCAATCTCTCGTGCAAGCTTCTCCAAAAATGAGAAGTGAACCTTGTACCTCGGTCGGATACTATGCTTACCAGCACTCCATATTGTCTCACAATCTGTCGGATATACAAATCTGCCAACTGCTCTATAGACTGTCCCACTCTGAAGGAAAGAAAATATGTCACTTTTGTGAGATGATCCACTATCACCCAAACTATATCTCGACCATTCGGTGATCTTGGTAAAACGGTCACAAAGTCCACCATGATGTGTTCCCACTTCCACTCAAAAATTGGGAGCAACTGCAATAATCCTGTCTGTCTCTGTTGTTCGGCCTTCACTTGTTGACATATCAGACATCACGATATGAAGCGTGCTATTTTCCTCTTTATTCCGTTCCATCAAAAGTGTTGCTTAATATCTTGATATATCATCGTGCCTCTCAGATGAATGGAATACTAGGAACTGTGTGCTCCGTTCACAACTTCTTACTGAATATCCCCGCTTGGTACGCATAGACGATTATCAAACCTTAGCGTTCCATCTGCATGTATTATCAACTTATTCCGAAGTTCGGACTCACATTTTTCTCGTAGCTTTTGAATATTCGGGTCCTTTGCCTGAGCTAGCTTGATTCTATCCACCAAAGTTGATTGGATCTGTAGGCTGGCCTGAACTCCTTTACTCCGTGGAAGTACTATCTCGATACCCATCTCTCGTATGTCTTCTAGAATGTGCTTCTGAGTGATCAACATAAATTCTCTACCTCTTCTGCTAAGTGCATCAACTACTACATTAGCCTTGCCTGGATGGTACTGAAGTTCTACGTCTTAGTCTTTCAACAACTCTAGCCACTTCCTCTACCTCATATTCAGGTCCTTTTGCGTTAACACATACTTCAAACTCTTATAATCTATGAATATCTCCACCCGATCACCATATAATTAATGCCTCCATAGCTAAAGTGCAAACACTACTGCTGCTATCTCCAAATCTTGAGTTGGATAGTTATTCTCGTGATCTCTGAGCTACCGAGAAGCATACGCTATCACTCTCCCTTGTTGCATCAAAACACACCCAAGTCCCTTGCCAGATGCATCACAATACACTGTGAATCCTCCGGAGCCTGCTGGAAGAGTAAGGATTGATGCAGAGATTAACTTTTTCTTCACCTCTTTAAATGCTATCTGGCATTCTGCTGACCACACAAATTTAACTTTTTTGTGCGTCAACCGAGTCAATGGTGCAGATATTTTAGCAAAGTTTGATACAAATTTTTTGTAGTATCCTGCCAAGCCCAGGAAACTATGCACCTCCGCCACCGTCTTCAGAACTGGCCAGTTCTCTACTACATCTACCTTCTTGGTATCAACTGACACTCCTGCTCCAAAAATAATGTGCCTAAGAAAGGATACGTGATCCAGCCAAAAGTTACACTTACTAATCTTCGCATATAACTGGTGCTCCCTCAGAGTCTGCAGTACTATTCTGAGATGTTCTTCATGCTCCTCCTTATTATGAGAATATACAAGAATGTCATCGATAAATACTACCATAAATTGGTCTAAGTAAGGAATGAAAATATGATTCATCAAATCCATGAATACCGCTGAAGTATTATTTAGTCTGAATGGCATAACTAAGAATTCGTAATGCCCATATCATGAAATAAATGCTATCTTTGGCATATCCTACTCCCGGACTCGCACCTGATGATATCCTAATCATAAATTTATCTTGAAGAAGACACTTGCTCCACTCAACTAGTCAAACAAATCAAAAAATTTGGGCAATGGGTACTTGTTCTTCACTATCACCATATTCAACCGTCTATAATCCATACACAACCGCATCGATCCATCATTCTTCTTCACCAATACCACTGGTGCTCCCTACGATGATCCATTAGTCCGAATAAACTTCTTCACCTTCAGTTCTTCTACGTGCCGATATAACTGATCAAGCTTTGATGGTGACATTGGGTATACCTTCTGGGACACTGGTTCTACTCCTGGCATCAACTCTATACAAAACTCTACTTCTCTAACTGGGGGCAATTCGGGAAGCTTGTTCAAAAAGACATCCATAAATTCTTCAACTATCTTAGGTATCGGGTCTTCTTTCTTTGCTACTGTTGCGACTCCTCCTTTATGCTGGTCTCCTGCTATTCTTCTAAGGACAAAATTTTCTAGACCAGGAATTCTAAGCAATACTCTACCCCCATGAGATTCTATCGTTGCATAACTGTCTCTCAACCAGTCAATGCCTAAGATAACGTCAAAGTTGTCCATAGGAAACTTGATCAACTTTGCAGGTAATAAATGCCCATATACTACGACTGAACATACTAGGCACACCCTTCTAACTTCTACGATCCCATTGCCAGTGAGTATATTCAACCTCTCTGGAAATGTCTCAAACTTTAATCCAATACGTGTCACATATTGTGCAGATATAAATGAGTGCGAAGCTCCAGAATCAATTAAAGCTATGACAGGAAAGGTTGTAACAGAAATGTTACCTGCTACTACGTCACCTAATGCTATAGCTTCCTCCAAAGACAAGGTGAACGCTTGTCCTTAGCCTTATCGAGCTCCATGTTGTTGTCTTCCTTGCTGTCGTTATGCGGTCCCTGCTGATTCTGCTATTATTGCTGGGCCTGCGTTGGCAACGGACGCTGAGATAAAGGCCACAATGCTTCTGCTGGTCCTCCTTGTTGCACTGCCCTTGGAGCTGGCAATATAGAGAACTATTGTACTGGCCCTCCTGGCCTTTGTATTAATGGGCATATGGCAATCCTATGATTGAGACTCCCATATCTCAAGCATAGTCTGTTAGCTGCCAGGCAAACATTCAGGGTATGACCTCCTTTGCCATAATAGGTACAACCTGTCGGTGCTCCTCGTCGTTGTTGTTGTTGTTGTTGCTGCTGCCTCGGCTGCTGTTGCCGGGTTGGTGCCATCACTGTCGTGGTCACTGGCCTCCTCTGTGCCACTTTATGGATGCGAATGCCAGGGGATAGTGTTGACGTTCGGGGTACTGGTCCTCCCTCATTGCTCTGTCCATGAGGCTACTTCTGTAACACCCCGTTCTGCTCAAGCGGACTGCCGTCTCAATCGGCAATCGTGCAGCTGTCCCGACCCACTTTGCCTCGATCAAGAAGCAAAGGATATCCAGACTTGTCCCTACAGGATCCGGCTTGGACTTTCAGAGGCTCGCTCAGACGTATCGCTCTACCGAGGTGAATCATCGCTAAGGTGGGTGGCTACGGTGAACTTGTCTTTGCTTAGCCAGCACACATAAAATCTAGAATGTTTATGCTAGTCGCTAGGTGATTCACCCCTGCATGCTAATAAATCCAACGCACCTAGCTAAGGGAATAATCCTAACCTGTATTGCTATGCTAGAACATGGAAAAGGAAATACTGCTTATATTCAGACCATCGCATGCTAAGTCCCTTAACGGTTTTATCTCTCGGCTTACCTTCGGGTCCGAGCAACGTGCCTGTTCATGTTCCTTAGAAACGCATGCTTGTCTGCTTGAATGTTACCGTGTTTTCATCCAAACCCCGGGAGACTACTACGTAGTCTTTCCGTGCCTGAATGAACCCGCAAGTATTCGGGACCGTTAGGTCACCAAGGCAGATCCCGATCCAGGGGACTGTATCATGCCAAGTAAAAGAATCATGTTCCTGTGGCAAGACTCATTCAGGTATTTGGATCTCCCTGCAAGTCTCCCTCGTGTGCGGGCTTACAGCAGCCCAGGAGACTGTACATATCCAATAGCTAAATGAATCTCGTGTGCTCGTGTGTAAATTAATAATCGTGTTCGATCATGGACAACTTGTGCACAAGGATATAAGTTCTGCGGACGGTGCTGGGGCACTGGCACCGATCCGATCCGGGCAGACTTCGTGTTTATAGTCAATCGTGTGCGGACTGGGTAACTTGCAACGCATCGTGTTTTATGAGCTCCTCGTGTTTTCTCGTTGCATGTTATTCACGTCCTTGACTAGTCCATTATGGCATCAGCCAGTGATCATCGTGTGTATATGCTTGCAATGCCTCGTGTGATTATCGTGTGAATATGGCTTACAATACATCGTGTGTTTATCATATTTATTTAACCTGTGGCATGCTTGCTTGTAAACAAAAGATAAACAATTCATCCTCGCCTAGCGGCTATCCGCGTGCGAGGCACTGTATCGCATCAAGAGCAACTAAACACCTGAACGAACTTGAAATAAATACTCTTGTTGCATATGCTATGCCTCCTGAATGTTTATACTTGCCCGTGCTTGAATTAATCATGTTTGCCTTGGACAGAGAAGGAAATGGTAAGTTGGTAAGTCTCGTCGTGTTTCCTCTAACATCACACGGCGCACTGTCCGACACGATAAGCTATTCAATGTTTGCATGAAACTGATCCTAAGGCAACTAGAAAGACAACTTAATAGTTGTGCACGGAACCTGTGTTACATGTTTGGATTTGTCGAGCGGGCGAGTAGCTTCCCCACCAGTGCATTCAATGTACTGATAATCCACCAGTTTGATATGCAGGGTGCGGGACAACCTCGTGCGGTACGGACGTCTCCTTCGTGCGTGCTAAGGCGTGGACAACACTCCGAAGCAACGGTGCGTCCGGGACTGAAGCACATATACAAGACATAAGTTGTGAACATCGCCTGACCATCGCCTGTACATTCATTCCACAGTTGTAGCCACTTGGCACGCTTTTACTGTTTTAGAGAGAGAGGCTTGAGCGACTTGTAATCTCGGCTATACGCCGCCTGTAATACTTGTTTCGATGCTTCCGCTATATTTGTCAACTCAGAGAACTTGTTACCGAATCACTATGCGTTCATGACTCCGCTGCACTCGGACTATCTGTGCGACTCTGTGGCTTAGAACTCTTACCGCCAGCCAATGAATCATGGCCTTATACGGGCACGGTTTACGCTCATATGGCATCACATTCGGATGGGTCAAGCGATCGTTCCGCGGGAGCGCTGGCGAGGGTGATTCCTGCCTAGCGGGAATGGCCGATTAGCCTGCGGGAGATCGGGGCATGACATATTGGTATCAGAGCCTGGCTTCTACGCCTTTGGACTTCGATTCGATATCTCTGTTTCGAAAGCTCGTTCGTGGGTTATGTGCACGCTCTCTCTCAATGCCTCGATGGGATATTCCAACAATAAGTCTAAATACTTTCAAAATATGTTTTGAATGATATGCTTGCTTGTCTGGTTGTATGCTGCGAGTGGCCTTTGTGCCAACCTGTGTGAACCACTTGAGAGTATCGCTAGTAGCTTATCCGATTTTCACTAACCCTAAGTTTGGTTGAATGCATCTATTCGAGGGACGCCTTGAACTAGTGCACCATCCAAGACTTAAGAAAAAGGTGAAACTCGAGTGCTAAGACTTCGCTATCACTGAGCTGGTTGACGTGTTCACGCTAGAGGGTACCTTCGAAAGTGCGCACGATCCAGTCTAAGCGATATGCTGATTTCGAAGCTTGTGCAAGTGAATATCCAAATGAACAAGTACAATGACTTGTCTAGGATTGCCTCAACCCTAGATTACTGCTTGTCCTTAGTAAGTCTCGAGGACGAGACTTTTTCTAAGTTGGGTAGGATGTAACACCCCGTTCCGCTCAAGCGGACTGCCGTCTCAATCGGCAATCGTGCAGCTGTCCCGACCCGCTTTGCCTCGATCAAGAAGCAAAGGATATCCAGACTTGTCCCTACAGGATCCGGCTTGGACTTTCAGAGGCTCGCTCAGACGTATCGCTCTACCAAGGCGAATCATCACTAAGGTGGGTGGCTACGGTGAACTTGTCTTTGCTTAGCCAGCACACATAAAATCTAGAATATTTATGCTAGTCGCTAGGTGATTCACCCCTGCATGCTAATAAATCCAACGCACCTAGCTAAGGGAATAATCTTAACCTGTATTGCTATGCTAGAACATGGAAAAGGAAATACTGCTTATATTCAGACCCTCGCATGCTAAGTCCCTTAACGGTTTCATCTCTCGGCTTACCTTCGGGTCCGAGCAACGTGCCTGTTCATGTTCCTTAGAAACGCATGCTTGTCTGCTTGAATGTTACCGTGTTTTCATCCAAACCCCGGGAGACTACTACGTAGTCTTTCCGTGCCTGAATGAACCCGCAAGTATTCGGGACCGTTAGGTCACCAAGGCAGTTCCCGATCCAGGGGACTGTATCATGCCAAGTAAAAGAATCATGTTCCTGTGGCAAGACTCATTCAGGTATTTGGATCTCCCTGCAAGTCTCCCTCGTGTGCGGGCTTACAGCAGCCCAGGAGACTGTGCATATCCAATAGCTAAATGAATCTCGTGTGCTCGTGTGTAAATTAACAATCGTGTTCGATCATGGACAACTTGTGCACAAGGATATAAGTTATGCGGACGGTGCTGGGGCACTGGCACCGATCCGATCCGGGCAGACTTCATGTTTATAGTCAATCGTGTGCGGACTGGGTAACTTGCAACGCATCGTGTTTTATGAGCTCCTCGTATTTTCTCGTTGCATGTTATTCACGTCCTTGACTAGTCCATTATGGCATCAGCCAGTGATCATCGTGTGTATATGCTTGCAATGCCTCGTGTGATTATCGTGTGAATATGGCTTGCAATGCATCGTGTGTTTATCGTGTTTATTTAACCTGTGGCATACTTGCTTGTAAACGAAAGATAAACAATTCATCCTCGCTTAGCGGCTATCCGCGTACGAGGTACTGTATCGCATCAAGAGCAACTAAACACCTGAACGAACTTGAAATAAATACTCTTGTTGCATATGCTATGCCTCCTGAATGTTTATACTTGCCCGTGCTTGAATTAATCATGTTTGCCTTGGACAGGGAAGGAAATGGTAAGTTGGTAAGTCTCGCCGTGTTTCCTCTAACATCACACGGCGCACTGCCCGACACGATAAGCTATTCAATGTTTGCATGAAACTGATCCTAAGGCAACTAGAAAGACAACTTAATAGTTGTGCACGGAACCTGTGTTACGTGTTTGGATTTGTCGAGCGGGCGAGTAGCTTCCCCACCAGTGCATTCAATGTACTGATAATCCACCAGTTTGATATGCAGGGTGCGGGAGAACCTCGTGCGGTGCGGACGCCTCCTTCGTGCGTGCTAAGGCGTGGACAACACTCCGAAGCAACGGTACGTCCGGGACTGAAGCACATATACAAGACATAAGTTGTGAACATCGCCTGACCATCGCCTGTACATTCATTCCACAGTTGTAGCCACTTGGCACGCTTTTACTATTTTAGAGAGAGAGGCTTGAGCGACTTGTAATCTCGGCTATACGTCGCCTGTAATACTTGTTTCGATGTTTTCGCTATATTTGTCAACTCAGAGAACTTGTTACCGAATCGCTATGCGTTCATGACTCCGCTGCACTCGGACTATCTGTGCGACTCTGTGGCTTAGAACTCTTATCGCCAGCCAAAGAATCATGGCCTTGCACGGGCGCGGTTCACGCTCGTGCGGCATCACGTCCGGATGGGTCAAGCGATCGTTTTGCGGGAGCGCTGGCGAGGGTGATTCCCGCCTAGCGGGAATGGCCGATTAGCCTACGGGAGATCGGGGCGTGACATCTTCTGATCCACTCTTCTTGATGCCATCCTCTGGGAAGTAAGCTCAACCCTCTTGGCTGATATCAATACCGCCTTGAAAGTCTAGTAGTCGTGCATCTCTACCATGTGTAAGATCTCTAAGTAAAGTCTCTGCTGAAACCTCATTATTCTCTCCAACTCTGTTGCCACCATGGTTGGAGCAAATCTGCTTAGTCGGCAAAACTCTGTCGCGTAGCCGTCTACTATCCTTCCAGCCTGCTTGGTTAGTGAACCTTTGCTGAAACTCATATTGAGCCACAATCCTAAAGTACTTGGTCCTTAACCAGGTCCTAAAATTATCCCATAAAATATGACGCCTCATTCCTACCTCCATCGTGGCACACCAATCCCTTGCGAAATTTTGGAGTTGTAAGCGAACCAGGTCAACCTGTTCCTCGGCCGAAACTTTAGATGCTGCTAAAATGGTGTTAATATCCTGGAGCCAATCATATGCCGTGATTGCGTCCTCCGTGCCATCAAAATATCTGGGGTTCAATATGCAAAATCTAACAGATCCATAATCTGTTCTCTCGCCTCGTTCTAGGGCCGTCTGCAACCCTTGGTTCATCAGGACATTATGTTCCTACCACTGAAGCTGTTGTTGTTGATGTTGCTATTGTTGTTGCACTACTATTTGGTGTTGTTGGGCAACCAACAATCCACGAATAATCTCTAGCAAGGCCGGGGTATCCAGAGGTACGAGAACACCTTGAGCCTACTGTTGTGCCCCATTTATCGTGGGCTCAACTCGGATCCTTGGCTGGGGTTCTACAGGATCTCATTCTACTGGCAACTCTGCCTCTGTTGTTGCTATAACATCGGGGGAAGGAGAAGCCCTAAAGAAGTGCACAAGAAACAATCAAGTACCTAACAAAATAGAATAAGGAAATAACCAATCTGAATTTTTTTAAGCTGAGTATCGAAGAGAACAAATTTAGAATTTTAAGAAGGATCATGTTTGATTGAGACTCCTATGACCATGACACCCCACAAGTCTGAAGAACAGACCTGCATGGGCCACCACTAAAACCTTGTCATACCGTAGTACCGGAATACGGAGACGGACATGGCCAGCTATCCCGTACAAGGTACTATATGTTGTACGATGATCACGGTTGTAATAAGAAAAGGTGGTGCATATTACAATCAAGTAACTTAGGGTCACACGAACATCTATGTCTCAATCAATCAAACGAGAAATAGTAAACATAGAACATATATGATAAAGCAAATAAGGCATCCCAAACGCTTTCTCAAAATATTCTAGAGAACAACTCTGAAAAATAAGAAGCAGATAGAGTAAAAAAATTACATGACAGTGATCAGCTGCAGTCTAATTTAATACAATCATGTAAGAAGACTAATTTCCAGACGTGCCGGCTAACAGGTGCCGGTGGCTAAACGTCTAAAAGAAAAAAAAATACAATGACGAGTAGGGAAGAAGAAAAGTCACTCGTTATCCTCTGCGACCATGTTCCTGGTTTGCGCCATGAGTTGGGGGATAGTACGCTGGATCCTCGGGTGCAGGCTTGAAACATGGCCATGCAAAACCAATGGGGTTAGACCCCAAATAGCAAGTACCACAAAGGAGCACGAAATAGAGAAACAAACCCCCCTACACACACACACACACACACACACACACACACACACACACACACACACACACACACACACACACATATATATATAGGTTCTGTGTCATAGTTTAGGTCCATGGCATAGCCTAACATAAAGGCCCAACCCTGCAACCAAACAAGGACAAGGGTTGAACCGTCATACTATGATAGTCCATGACCCTAGACTACTAACAGAATAATACAATCACAACCAAGTCCAATTAATAAGATCGGCCAATCACTTTTACGGCTTGTTAATTGTAGAGTCTAAGGTTATATCAGAATAATGCATAGTAGGTATCCTCAGATCATGTCATTGCCGAACATGAGCTAACCGAGCCAAATATACAAGCATTTCACGCGTGCACTAGTTTTCCATAGGGCCACTGCACTAAAATACGATATTAGCAGTTACAGTGCTCCTATAGGGATACAATGGCTCGACGTTATAATAGGTCAGATATTGCACTGTCACACCCCAGTCCCAAAAATATACAGGACCAGGCCACGTGGCATTGGCCAGCTGACACGTCTCCGAGGATATCCCAATTTAATGGATCCTAGCGAAGCGTGCTACGCTGTCCTAAATCTAACAAGTCTAATATCAACAACAGGCAGAGTCTAATCTCATCCACAAATACAACAAGAAATACTGAAATAAAATACTGGAATATAAGAACATAGTCGAATGTCATAGTACAAACCGAAATATATCCGGTGGGAACAAACCCACTACAAATGATGAAATAGAGTACTGAAGACAGAATAAATAGTATGACTGAAATAACTGCTAACTAGATAAGAAGTTCCAGTCCTAGGCGGAAGGCCTACCAAGATGATCAGGGAAATTCCGATGGTAGGACCTCTAGCTCCTCCTCAAGAGCGTATCTCGTATCCACTCCTGGTCCGTACACAGTGGGGTAATATGCCTCGTCCAGATCTGGAAGAGAACCAGGTCCTCAGAGGGACATAACAAGATACAAAATGCATGCCAGATATAGTACTGAATAAAATAAAAGGGGTGTGCTAACCATCTAAGTGAATGCAATGTAAGGACAACCTCGGAACGTATAGGTAGGTGTAGGCATAACGTCCATACTCCGAAGAACATGGTATCTGATCATGTAATGTCCATCATTCCGAAGAATGAGGTATCTGTAATATATATACGTCCGTAACACTCTGAAGAGCGCGGTATCTGAATATAGGAAGTCGTCGGGTCTGTGGCTCCTCTGGATACCACGGAGTCCGATGTGTGTATCCCATACGTTATCAGTTGTCCTCCCCGCCCAATGTGGATACACAAGTCGAATACACGACATGAGGATCCCGTATCTATATGCCAAGCCACATCTAATTATATTACTCTAGATTACGTGCTAGTCCGTGATGCATGTCGTACGCACCGATAGCGAATCGGGTACGCGGACCCGCATCCCAATATGAATGTACTATCGTGATACGTGTAAAGTGTCACGGTCTAGGAAGATATCAAAATATCCTCACAGTAGTAGGTGAGTCATCTAGCAGCTAGGTCAAGTACACTACTCATCGACGCATTCATCGACTGCACCCGAGTCAATCTCGGACGCACACAGTTTATGTATATTACAATATTTATCATTTAATTTAAACAGTAATCCAGCAAGGTATACTTGCCTGTGTCTGGTAGCTGCGAAAGCCAATGTCCTGCTCCTGAAGCCTCGGCTGTACGGTCCAGCAATCCTATATTTGATATAATAATAACAACATCAGACACTTACAATAGTATGACTAAGACATACTACTTGCAGTAATGCACTGACGCAGATCTTGACTATACATCTAGTGGGACCATGTAGGACATATCTTTACATAAATAACATATATACTTATGTGTACACTAATACATATTATAATAAAAAAATATGTAATGTTTAATAGTACATTTAATTAGCATCTTTACATATTATCTAATAATATGTATATATACACATATTCATTAATAATATGTATATATATATATTTATATACTTATACATAATAGATATTAAATATATAATAAGGTATTAAATACATGTATATAGTATATACTATACACATATATATCTCTAGTATATATATATAACATATACAAAATACAGCATATATATATATATATATATAATACTGTTTATACAGAGGTATATTATAATATACAGAATATGTATTTAAATACTAAGTAGAATACAGGACATATATATATATATATATAGGTATATACACAATACAAACCCAAATATACCATGTATTTACATTATATTCGTATATGTATACGTACAGGAGTGTAGGAGGGGTCGAGGGGGATCCGCCAGACTGGTCGTCGACGGCGTGGGTGGCCGGGCGGAGCTCCGGCAGCGCTCGGGGGAGTCGACGGCTATAGCAGTAGCCTGCAGCTAGGTGGTACTGCGGGGGCGGGGGCGGCTGGCTGCGGTGTCGTCCGGGGCTGAGAGTCGGCGGGGACGGAGGAGGCTGACTGGAGAGGAGGTCGGTTGAGTTGGGCGACCGGCTGAGCTAGGGTGGCGAGTGGTTGGAGCTCGGGTGGTCGGCTCGAGCTCGGGGGAGGTGAGGGCTGTAGGTGAGGACAGTGGAGAGGGAGGTGGCTGTGGGCGGAGCAGTGGCCGGGGGCGGTGGTGGTAGGTGGGGGAAGGGTCGCCGGAGGGGGTAGGGTTGTCGCGGGGGTGGCCGGAGGCGGGGGCTGGCCGGAAGAGGGCGGCGGGAAGCTCGGGTAGGGGTTTGCTGTGGGCTGAGGGTTTTTTAGAAACTAGGTTTTTTGCTTGGGATTTCTAGGTTTTTTAGAAACTAGGTTTTTAGAAACTAGGTTTTTTAGAAACTAGGTTTTTGCTTGGGATTTTTAGGCTGCCTTGGGATTAGGGCTGGCTTCTAGCATGCCTAGGGTTGTGTGAGGAGGTTCTCCACATGTTAGACATGGGGCTAGGATTAAAGCATTTCAAATGTAGGGCTAGGATTGCTTCCCAAAAATTTATGCAAGTACATGAAAAATGGGGAGAAAATACATTATGACTGGTCAAAGAATGTAGGTTCCTTTCTTCATGTGGTTGGGCCAATAAGAGGGGGGCACCTCATTGCTAATTTACACAAAGGCCCCTGAACAATTTGAAAATTACACAAAATCTGGAATTGGGGATTTGATGTGACAAAATACCATGTTTGGTATTTTGTATTGGGCTAGGATGATGTATGGTGTTTTGTATGAGGCTTGTGGTTGTGTGTGTGGGTTTGGGTTGGGTTTGGGTCTAATTTAAGTGAGGTTAGGTCACTACATTAATTAATTTATAATTAATGCACCGGGTATCCCTAAATTAATTTAAAAATACAGGGGGTCTAAATTGGGTGGCACAAGCGTCATTGGCGTGGTAGGCTCAGAGTATAATAATGTCATGATAGGGGTTGGTCAAAACGGGTTGAGGTTGGATCTCAATTTCGATTGGAACGGACAAAGAACGTAAATACGCAATTTATTTAATTTACGTACGGACGTTTGTAACGACTTTTGTGTGACTAAAATCAGGCACAAAAATCAGTATCCGGGAGTTACACAAGGGTCATTATGGTAGGTTAGTATGTCTAGGCCAAGTGTATAGAATTTGTTTCAGGGTAACAGCTAGGGTAGTGTCCTAATTATCGGGACAACGGTAAGGTGTCCTAAGTAACAAAATACTGCACAAATATTATAATATTGGTATATTAAATCTTAATTGTATCTAATTAACCCTAATTATGCTATTTATGATAATTAACCCCGAATTTTGGTCGAGGGGATTTACATGCACTCCACTAAGGAGGAGGATATACAATATATGTGGTGGCCAGCCCATAGCGTACTTAGAATGAATCTTTGTGGGAAGGTTCGTTGGCGTTATCTCGGGATACCATTCTCTCCAAATGTTACTACCACTTTTAGTTACTTAATTAGCCCTATATTGTGTTCAAAAATCTCAAGACGTGATCACATGAGAATTTTCCTTAAGATGTCGTACAAAGTACGGATACGCTAGATATGAATTCTTGGAAGTTCAATTCTGGATTCACTCGAGCGTGTATGCAACATTCAATCAATCAATATCCTATCCATGCTTTGGTACTTGACTCGCATATCATACCCGTGTTGGAGAAAAATATATATATAATATCATGCATTCAAAATTTTGGAGGCCTTCTCGATGTACAACCTAAATATAAATCAATTAACACATAACACGGTATGTCGCGCCTCAGTGCACATACGATCATATACACATCCAGGCAATAATTTGTTTCAGCACAGATATACTATTTGAGTCCAATTACCAATTACATATTGGGTCACATGAACGTATATCATATTGTAACATGAAGCTTATGTCATGGACAGCTGGTTAGTCACTTACCACTTAGTCTGGTTCATACCGAAATCTCAGTTCAACTCATGCCATGTTTATTCTATGTACCTACCAATCTTAGCTCATGGTCACGTCTAGCACGAGGTCTGGTTACTAAATCCATTCTTCCTAAGAATCACAATCACAAGCAATACCAGGATCAACCACATAAAGGATGATAAAAAATATTCTAAATAAAATAAGTGAACGCATCGTGAAAGTACTTCATGCACGCATGGAGTCACTAAGGATAACACAAGCATTAAATTATACGTGTGAAGGTCAGTCGCATGAACCAAACAAGCGCATGCTCAGGGTGTCGCACGAAGTCAGGGCGCTTAAGGTCTCATGAAGTCAGGGGCGCATGAACAAATCGGCCGCATGCTCCTTCACGCCGCATGCTTGGGGTTAAAGTCTACTCCTTGGGACAAGTGCCAAAAAGGCGGACAATAATTAAGTGTTAGTAAAGTGACATAAAGAGATTGATGTGACAGATGTAACAAGCCATAAAGTGTGTCAGAGAGAAAAGACAAAAGCACAAGGTCTGTGCAGAGACACAAAAGTCGTATAGAGACATGCGCCCAAAAGAAGAGACACATGGCTTGTGGCCGCATAATCTCCTGGACGCATGGACTCTGGGCACATGGAGTCAGGCCTTAGTGAATTTTCATGCGTTCAAGGTACTATGTGTTCGACTTTTGAAAGCATGCACAAGCAAACATGCGTCCAACAAGATGGACACATGCTAGAGGGGGCGCATTTGACTGGGCCGCATGGTACCCCATCGTCCCAGAACAGCAAGATTGGCTATGAAAAAACTCTAAGAATATGAAAAGACTAGGTCTGCCATAAAATTATCATCTCAACTCCAAATTAAGTGGTTCAAAAGCCAAACTTCTTGAAATGAAGTGCTCCATCACACAGAACAATAAGTTTTCGAAATCAATGAGCTTTTTAAGATCAAAAATAAAAAAACTCAAGAACACCCACACTCATAAAAAAATTCAGATCTACACCATTCCATCCACCCAATCCAAAAATACCAAGTTCTAAACATGCTTAAAATTACACAATAAATATAATAGACCAAAAATATGGAGAGTTTCTCTATTTCTCATGCAAGATGTACTTGCCTAAGACTTGGAGGGAGAAAACTTAAGAGAGAGAAGGAAAAGAAAGAATGAGAAGAAAGAGAGAAAGAAGTTAAGTTTTATAGCTAGGATTTGAGGTTTAGACTATGGGTTCAACTGATGATTAAACCAACCCAACAATAAACCATGAACCAAGATAAACCAAAGAATGGGTTTAGTCTCATGCAATATACTAAACATGCAAGCATGAAAATAATACGCTCCAAATACGTAAATTTGGGAACGGGGAGTGACAATGAGTATTATTTCCTAGTCGTCTTTCTTTTCCTTGATAGAGTCGTTGCAATTTAGATATTCTAAAGATATTGTACACGATCCGTTATTCCTTGATATAGTTATTGCATGTTGGATTTTTATATCATATTGTTATAGATCTTGATTCTTTTGTCTTACCGTCCTTATAGTTATGTCCTTAATATTATTTCCTAGTCATCTTTCTTTTTCTTTCATGTTTGTGTTAGTAATTAAATCATGATGTGTACCTGTATTATATTATTGTGCTTTGCTCAAATTTTGACTGGATAAATATTTTTAGCTTTAGACGAGAGCTACCCTACGCGCTATGTAGAAGTTTTGAATCTATTAGATAGTTTAGTTAGATCTTGTAGAATCTTGAAATCAATCTCCTAACTATTTAGCGAGTTTATTCCCAAACATTAATCCTAATGTATTATTGGATTTTGTATCTATTTAGGATATTATAGTTAAGTCTTGTTCACTTCTATTCCTTAGGTGTTATTATTCTGAATGAGAAAAAGATAATATTTTTGTAATCAAATATTGACTATATGAAATTGAGATTTAATTGAGGTATAAATAATGTATTATCGTCGATGCTGCAGTGTAGACTGAAAAGCTTCAGATATGCCAAACATCCCCAAACTCGAATGATATTCAGGTTGGGTCTAACCTTGAACCAAAGTTTATGAGGAGTGATGTCTAACTGAGAAAACAATACTATGTTGAAAATAAAAGTGGCTGCTAACGTAGCTTCTCCCAAGTACTTTGGAAGACCAGTTCTTAACAACATTGAGTTCGTCATCTCTGATAACGTCTTGTTCTTCCTTTATGTAACTCCAATAGATTGGGGGCAACACAGAGTAGTCATTTCATTGATAATTCTATATTCTTTGTATAACGATATGAATTCAAGAGAACGATACTCTGTCTCGATCGCTTCTGAGTTTTTTGAGTTCGTGTCTCGTTTGGCATTTAGCTTCAGCATTGAAGTTTTTTAACTCCTTGAATTCTTCATCTTTTGACTTTAGAAAATAGACGAAAGCGTACTTCGTGAAGTGTCACGCCCAATCCCAAATACGTGGGACTAGGATATGCAACCATGCTAGCTGGTATGTATACATAGGCTACTCCAATATATGGAATCCACGAATACATACGTACGATGTATAATGATTACATCTCACAAACATATATAAATCACAGTCATGGGTACACTATATCTCATCCACAAACAATAAAGAAAATAACTAATCAAATGTATCAAATAAACCAAGTACGAAATAGTCCAAGAACTAATAGTCGGGTGGGGACAAATCCACTGCTATTGACTATATCAAGACTAAAATAAAAATAAAGTCCGACCTCCTAACTAAATAAAATAGTAAAAAAGAAAGTATCACTAAAGGATCCATCAACTAGAAGAAATTGAATGAGCTCGGAGGATAAGACCTCATTGACAGTGAACGAAGAGCCAGGTCCTGGTCCGTACTCCTGAGGATAGTCCTGATCGTTTACACCTGGAAATGAACTAGGTCCTCAGAGTGACATAACAAGATACATAATGACATGCCACAATAATACTGCAAAAAATAATCATAAGTCTTATAACCGTCTATGTGAATGCAGTTGAGGACAATATTCTACGCATGAGCTCTCCTAACAAAATAAATGCACGACGCATTAGCGCTCATCTGAGGCACTAGTGGCATCTAGAGGAAAAGTAAATAATAGTAGCCCCTACACTAATAGTTTTCCTCTCCTCCCCATGAAACTGTCCAAGTCGTATCTACCACTCATCTAGCTTTTAACTGTTATGGCCTCTAACACAATATATTAATAGTATTATGTTCTGACTGTCGTACGTCCCACACATATGGATGGCCAGTCAAATACGCAAGTCTGCATCCTATATGGAAATCATAACTTATGTCAAGCAAGTGTCATGGCCACGGGAGATATAAGGATATTTCACAATCATAGGGTGGTCTCATAACTCTAGGTCAATATGCATAGTAAAACAACAAGACAATGGTCAACGCAGTCCGTCGTTGCACCCAAGTCTTTCTTGGACGTGCATTTTAATAGCATAAATACTAAGAAAATAAGATATAAATATAACATGCTAAAATAAATATAAAATACATCAATGGTGGCAAGGTATACTTGCATGAAAGTAGTTTGGTGGTCAAACAACGTTCATACGACAAACACGGAGAAGCAGAAGATGTGGGAGTGGAATAAACACCTTCATATGCTGAAATAAACATCACCAGCGTTTCCAGAATGGGTGAAATAGTCAAAAAAGTCTACCCATTCGTCCAATTTGGACACAGAAAAAACAATAATTTTGGCTCAAAGCGGGGTCCACATGTGGTCCACTTTGCATTAAAAAGCGTGCCAAAACTAAGTTATCAAATTTTAACATATCATAGGTCAAACGAACTCTAAACTACAATACAAACTCAATGGTATATCAAGATTTGGATTCCAATGAGTCGATCATAAAATCGTCCGTCGAATCGAATATTGGGGCCCGCGAAATAGCGATTTGTCGACTCTCTGAATCGGACGAAACTTGGGTCGCAGGACAAGTCAAATGCTATGAGTCCAGTGGCGTAAGTTTTATCACGATACGATGAGTGAACACAAAGTAATTGGGTAATTTGTAAACGTACTGATATATGGACTTTCGACGGATAGAGGTCAAATTCGTCACGCACACGCCACCAATTTGAATTCCGTCAAAGCCCATACGTCAACATTTACTGTACGCACCTTTCGATACAATCAGTACGTGATGGGTTGGTCTGATTTGTCGGGACCAACTCCATATTGTGGTTTTCTATGTTTTAGAAAACAAAATTTCTAGGTTTTAAATTAGATTTTTAACTATTAAAAATTATAAGTTAAACTAAACTACTTACCGGGTTTCCATGTTGGTTATATTGGCTACAATCTTGTTAAACTAGATTTTTAAAATACTTAAAACGCTGGCCATTAATTGCCTTCCAAATAAGGGTCCTAGATTAGAAAAATAGTACATTACAAGTATGTATTTTAGTCAGTTTTTGCAGTTTTTATAGGGGTTTATCAACATGATTTAATCTATTGGGTTGTAGAATTATGAACTTGGTTAAGTAGACTTTACAAATGATTAAACAGAATAATATTTGATCGAGAATGTGAGGAGGAAATCATTCGAGAATGTGGGTAACTTGCTATCAGTTTTGACAGGCCAACGGTGGTTCATGTCGACGAGTGCAGGCGGCCGAGGGTAGTCGTGGGTGTCGGGGATCGCTCTGTGTTCAAGAGATGCAAGCTCGAGAAGGCACATGCGACGGTGGAAAATTGCTTTCTTTCTTTCTTTCTTTGTTAACTATTTATTGTTTTCTTTTCTTTTAAATTTTTTCTTTAGTTATTTGAATTTCTTTACTCATTTCTCATATTTTATTTTTATTATTTACAAAAAAATTCTAATATTAATCTCTTATTTAATTATTTATTTATCCATATACAAAATATATAAAAAAAATATTTTAGTTAACACTTTTATTGATAAAAGACCATATATGTATATATTACTGTCATGTATTCTTATTTTATTATCTAAATTGAACTAAAATTAATTATTAAAAATTAGGGTGTTTATAAGAAGTCATCGATAAAGGTAATGAAATACTTTATCCCGACATTTGTGAAAAATTGTTTGAAGTCACAAATATCTGAGTGCAAAAACTCCAAAAAAATTTTTACGTCTGTTCACCCACCTGAATGATTTTCTTACATTTTTAGTCTGCACATAGACTTCATATTTCTCAAATTTTTTACCCCACATTTGGAGATAAGGCATAGACTAGATATCTTATTAATTTTTTTAATAATAAATATGTCCTAGTCTATTATGCCACAACTCAAGAGAGTAATCAGAAACAAATATTTTATTAATGCACTCAACAGAAGTTATAACTTATATTGAACATTCTTTCGATACAAAAAACTTTCATTAAGTATGCTCATTTATAGGACAACACCATCCATCCTAAAGTCTGTGTTGCATAGTGGACTTCCAAAAATCAGATTATTGGCAATTACTGGAACATGCTTTATATTCTCTAGATTAAGTGATTTCCATGAAGTCAGTTTCAACACCACTGATCCGATTACCAGAACTTCATCTTGATATTTGTTCGCCAGAGAAATCTTTTCATAATTAGGTTCGTAAGTGGTGAACAACTCCTTCTTTGAACATGCGTGGCAAGATGTATTAGTGTCCACCTACTAATCAATGTCCACTAAAGATGAGTCGATATGCACGATCATAACGACCAAGTAAGCTCATCTTGATCTTTTGGTTTTGGTTTGACTTGGACCTGCAATCCTTCTTGAAGTGGTCCTTCTTGCCATAGTTGAAGTAGGCCATGTCATTGCTAAACTTGGGCTTGAAAGAAGCTGATTTCACTTTCATATGGTTGAAGTCTTTCTTTTTGTTAGTTGTAAGAAATATTCTGCTTCCTGTTGGAATCTTCAGCTTGTACCATGTTTGCCTTGGCAAACTTTTTGGAGTCTACTTTGATTTGGCCTCTAGCTTGATCTTCAATACGAATGAAGCGTAGAAGGTCTTCAAGCATAATCTCTGTCTTTTTACGGTACATATCAGTTGAAAATCGATCACAGCTAGTAGAAAACTTGAAGATAATAGCTTCTACCATGAACTTGTTAGCTTGAGGCATAGCCTCTTCCTCAAACTTTTCTGCAACTTCAGTAGTTCTTTCACTTATGCCAGTACCATTTTCTTATCTTCAAATTCCATTTTCAGGAACTTGTTAATGAGATGAATCTTAGATATATTCTCGTCATCCTTGTATTATTTTTCAAAAGACTCCCAGACGTCTCTTGCATACACCTTTTTGTTATAGTATTCTTCCATGAAATCATTATGAAGTTGGGAATAAACAACTTATAGAGATTATTGTCTCTCCTCCATTCTGTTAGGTGGTCAATTTCTAGAAGAACTAGTTCTGACTCCGTCAATACGTACTCCACGTTAAAGATTTAGGCTAATCATCCTCTTCGATGTATTTTAATGCTCTCTATAGAACTTCTCAAGTTTGTGAAAACTTGTGTCCATGAGGCTTGCATGATTTTTCATCTTGATCTTGTTTTGCGATTGTTAATGCCCGGTTACAGAAAATGTACAAACTATGTATAAAAATGAAAATTACAAGCTGGAAAATGAAAGCTTTTAAAAAAATTTGCAACACTGTTTCTACGACAAGAATCTATAGATAGGAGAATAGAAACTTTTTGCTAGAGTGAATAAAATCACCGTTGCTCAAAGTAATATTCGACCATTTTCATCAATATATTTTCAGGAACCAACAAGTTCAAAGATTAGAACTTCTAGAGCGCTCCTTTGTCACTCTAAGATTGAACTTCTTATGGACAGAACCTCGGACAACACTTCGTAGTTTCTTGTTGTTGTTATTCTCCTCTCTTAGCATACCTCTCTTAGCCTCTCCAAAAAAAAAGACTAGAGAATATATATAGGGGAGTCAAGTCCCCTAGCATCCACTACTGCTCATAATTGAAAGTAAATTCAGAGAGAAACTTCATATTAAGTGGACAGTTACAACAGTAACCCATACTAAGTGGACAGTTATGGAACTGGAACGCCTACGTTGAAGCACACATAACAGCATGCTGGAGCACATGTCCAGCGGAAGCAAACTCCTCGATGGAATCAAGGTCTAGCTAGAGCAACCTCCCCACTGAAAGCAAGGTCTCGTTGTAGCAGACTCCTCGGTGGAACCTAGGTCCTGCGGGAGTTGACTCCCCGCTGGAAACTAGATCACGCGGGAGCAGACTTCACACGAAATCACAATAATGTGCAAAAACATCATCTCGTGCCTAATATGTAAGTGTGAAGTGCGTCATCAAAGTGACTCTTTGTACCCACTTTCGAGTCGCTTAGCTCCAAAAAGAATTTTCCAAAAAATGTGTAACAAAAATAAACGATTCTTGAAGGATTCGAACCTAACCCTATAGTAAAACATCTCATTATACCAACTACATGGACTACCACTACACGTGTGCAAGTCAATAAAAGAAGAATCTTATATTAAAATATATACTTGGAGTTTGTCATGTGGAATCGCCTTCTAGAACTGGCGGAGCATAAGCTGGGTTGGCCCAGGCTTAAAAAAAATTATTAGAAAAAATTCATTCATCTTCCTGGCATGCTCCTGCTCTCAGCCCCCGCTAAGAATTTTTTTTCCTGACATGTCCCTGCTCTCAGCCTCCGCTAAAATTTCTAGCTTTGCACTTCAATACCCCAAATAATCTCAATCTTTATCGATGTTCTTGTTGTTTGTCGTACATTTAGCGCATCAAATTATTGTAAAAAAAAGTATATTTTGGCCTACTTTAGATAAGAGGGTAAGAGGCCATAATCACTATCACGTACAACCCTTGTGGGTTAAGAATGTTGTGACTCATCCTAATGTAACCCCTTCATTTCCCTCCTCGGTGGTCATATACCCTACCACCGCCACCTCGTGGTTGAGGTCCAACCCGCATTGGCCGTCGAATACCCATTGGGAGCGTTAGTCCCGAGGCTCAATCAAAAGATGGTAGAATGGGCCAGGAAAAGAGGTTTTAGCAAACTTTACAGTCTACCCTCTGTTTGATCCTGAAGTTGTAGTCGAGACTCAGAAGTTCCAGCAAACAAGTTTACCTTCTGAAATCCTCGATTCCAACGAAGCACTATAATATAATTATCTTTGATTACAACTTCCAGAATAAGTTACAAAAAACAGAAAACTATTTATTTTCTTCCTTACAATCGCAGTTGTAGAGAGACATAACATATTACAACTTGCAAAAGAGAACTAGAAGAAGAAAAATGATCTCTGCTTGTTGGGGTGATGAAGATCACTGTTGCTCAAAGTAAGATTCGTCCACATGATTTGCTTCCAGGAACTAGCAAGTTCACAAAAAACTTCTGGAACGCTCATTGTCACCTCCTTTTTGGACACACACGAACTCTTTAGACTCCAATGGCGGCAACAATAATAACTCTATTCATCTCTCAATTTTTGAAGTAAGTCCTCAAAGGGACAACGAAGAGAGTATTTATAGAAAAGGATGGAAACCCTAACCCTAATCTTGGCCGCCAACAGATTACGAAAAGATAGGACTGAATTAAATTCAAATTTCATAAAAAATGTATCTGAATTAGCAGGCAAATCTTTCCATAATAGTTTAAATCCCGTAATTAGTGGGATTATGTGCCAACCACGCTCTCTGCGCATATGAGCGCAGCAGCCCAACTGAACTTCTCTTGAGCGCATAAGCCAACAGCGCATGCACGAAACAATGCATCGGCGCATGCGCACATACGCGTAAACGCACATAGCCGCCCATGGCCTGCGCATACGCCCGGGCATAAAATGAGCGCATGAGCGCATCAACTACGCACAAGCGCCATGCGCCGATGTTGACGTGCTAAGTGCGCCAACAAAGCGCCACTTTGCGCCCTTGAGCCTGAGTTGCTAAGCCCCTTTGGCGCTTAGCTCCTTAGAAACTTTTCCATGAGAATGATAAAAAGCATATATAATTTCTTTGAGGAGTTAATCATTTCTCCTCCTAGGAAAATACCCCATATGACACCTACTATGTTCCCCAACCATATCCCATGTGCATACATCAACACAAACAAAGCATTATATTGAGATAACCACTTGGTGGCGTAACCAATATGGGAATATTCTTCTAGCCCAAAGGCAATAACACCAACAATCCTCACATATCTCAATATATGGGTTGAGCGTTCCCCACAGTGAATGTTCATCATGCAATAAGATAGATATCGCTTCGACTTGAATCTTCCTGCATGGGTCAAATAACAATACGATATAAGAAGGGACTAAGCCTTAAATTTTGCACCATAACTACAATTCTTCCCACTCACACAATGACATCAACTGTGCTTCTGGTTGGACATTAAAGGCCATGTGCATACCTGGTTTTGGTGTATGTATATTGGGCGTCTACAAGTGTACTCTCAAGAGATGGCATATATCTCTTTTCATACACTCTAGGTGAGTTCTTTTAAAGAGTCCTTGGCATGAAGCCTTGCGCTTCCTTACGGTGCTACACCGCTATGACATAACCCAAACTCGAGACTATACCTCATCATGGTGTCATACCACTGTAGCATGAGATCCCAGCCTCTTTTAGTGCCATACTATCTAGTATGAAGCCTTGCGCTTCCTTGCGGTATTACACCGATGTGACATGGCTCATATAGTCGAGGCTTTGCATCTTTTACCTCTTGGTTGTGTCACGCCACTTTAAATGAGGTTACCGGCCTCTTTGTACCTATCACTCTTTATTATACAATATTATGCTAGATGCCTATGTGTGGTGCTACGCCGCTGTGACATGGCTCACGAAGCCGAGGCATTACACTATCGAGGTACCTCATCGTGGTGTCACTCCACTGTAGCATGGAGTCCTTATGCTCATTTGTAGTTCTGTGCTACCCGTGCTTCCTGTAAAGCACGACGGACATTCAAAATATCCGAGAACTCATTAAAGCATCTAAGCCATCCTCCCACATGACTTGTTCTACACAAAGAACAAATAGTAGGCAATAGTGGTTCTGGGTCCGTAACCCCTCAATGTCTCAAAGGACTACCCAATGTTCCTGATATTCTCCCAGTCAATGATCCTTCTTTGAACCAAAGCTATATGTCTAGTAGATTTTTCTTTGAACTAATAGCATAAAACTTTATGGTAGAATTACAAAGACATAATATCAAAATGACTTCAAGCCTATTTTGATTGTCGTATCCTCGACCAGTTGGCGCTTGAGATCTTTGGTGAACGGATCTGCCAGATTCTCTTGGCTCCGAACATCAATCATGGTAATGACTCCAATCTTGATCAAATCATTCACTGCCATGTGCCTAAGTCGCACAATCCTCTTATTACCATTGAAGAGGTCATTTGATGCCATCGTTGTAGTCGCCTGGTTGTCGAAGTATATTGGTACTGCCGAAATCTGCGTCTCAACCACTAGAAGATCGTATATGAGTTCCCAAAGCCATTTTGTTTTATCCGCTGCAATCGTCAGTGCATAGAACTCAGATTCCATCGAGGAATGAGAGATCATTGTCTGTTTCTTCGACTTTCATGATATAGCAGCTCCACCCATGGAGAAGATGTATCATCCTGTGGACCTTTCACTCTCTACTTCTGAGCATCTGCTTGCATCACTGAAGCCTTCTACTACTATTAGATACCCGCTGTAGTACAATACATACTTTTGAGTCCTCTTGAGATATCTCATCTCTCTTCACAGCATTCCAGTACTCCACACCTGGATTGCTCGTGAACCGACTTAGCATTCCCACGACGAAAGCTATGTCAGGCCTTGTGGCAGTTGTTGCATACATCAAACTCCCGATGACGCTTGAGTACTCCAGCTGTGTCACGACCCGCACCTGGTATAGGGGCACGAGTGCGTGGGTACGTCCAGCCTACGCCGCAGCATCGGCGGTAGAACGCTGTCTAGGTCACAATGCTATCTAATCATTCTCACACGAGCATCCAACTCCATAAGGAGTCACAGATAGCGCAATATCATATGAATAATACTCAATCACATAGCTAAAGCATGATAAGATATCAAAGAAATAAATAAACCAAATTGCAACACAAGTCTAAATAGAATAATCTAACTCAACAATAATATCCAAGTCTCAACAAAGTATGCCAGAGACAAATCCGGTACCATAAACTGCTAATAAAAACTAACTAAATAACTATTGATCCCGGCTAGACCTCCCGGAATCACACCTGGCTACAAGGTCCAAGTCAGCAGCTACTCTTCCTGTGGTCCATAAAATGTTGGACACCCGTCCTCTAAGGCGTAGTCTGGAAAAATATTTTCAGTCAGGATGGAGCAAAGTACATCTCTAACAGTAGTTCTACATCAATGATATAAACTATGTAGTAGTAAATAGATGAAAATATATAAGATGCATATACATGTACAATAGATATACAATAAAGGAAATACTGGAAATAAATGCGGGAAGGAACAATATGTCAATAAAAAAGAATACTATGACTAAGTGTGTGAGTACTAGCTTTAACATGTGATCGGCTTGGGAACTTGTACACGAGTACGGGCCTGGCTAGTCATACGTGCGGTGTATGACCAACACTAACAGGAGAACAAGACTTGTACATGAAGGGTATGATCACATATCTACACTAAAATACTCCCCACCCCCGACTGGTATAGTAGATCCAACCATGGTACGCTATGGCACGAGATTCTCTAAGAAGGTAGTAAGTCTCTTCGAGAATCAGTGTCTATATATGCACAAGATAACCAATGAAACAAGACTTGTACACAATACACCATATACAAGGAATAACATCTTATGACGAGATCCGGATATACCAATCCGTGTAACCATCGTGTCAAGAAATATGGATATTTACACTAAATACAATGAACATAGAGGATATCATAGATAAGAAACTATCAGAGAATGTACTCGCATGTGGTCCTTTGCTGGTATGAATCAGAATCCAAGTCACAGTCCAAATAGCCTATGTATTACAATTTTACCATATCAAAATATAATTTATTTTAATTTATTTAATTATGGAATAATTACTCTAAAATCTTATTTTAATCTTATTATTCTAATTTTTATGTTAAAACCTAATTTTGCCCAAAAGAACCTAAATTTTTATCGACTCGAGACTCATGGCACGCAAATCGAGGCAATCTATTGACCGAAAAGTCAACCGACACAAACTTGACTTTTATGTATGATTTCCCGTAGATTTCATCATTAAAAATATGCTGGAATTTATGGCTCGTCCGAATTCAAATTCGTTTGGGAAATATGGCACATACAAATTTCGTATCGTACACCGATGGTTAAATTCTAACCTAGAAGTTCTACAGAATTAACAGTATATAAATACTTCGAATTAAATTCTGGAAAAAACATATGTCAATGATCTCGACATGATATTTTCAAAATTTCAAACGGTTCATGATTCTGATTCCTGGTTCTCCCGAAATCGCAAAAATATCGAAACACGTCTATTTTCGGACATGCTGTGCTCTACGAATTTTTCAGAATTTAATACTCATAGTTTCATAAAAAAATTTATATAATAAGAAATCTAACCTCAATATCATTCTAACGCAAGAAACTAGGCCTTGTTTGGAGTCCGGAGCTATGTGCAATGGCTTCTGGAAGATGAAGGAACCCTAGATGGCAATTCTCCAAAATCTCTCTCTCTAAAATAATGGGATAATTAGGGTTATTATAATTTATATATATATAGAGATGTTGGGTGACACATGTCATGATTTGATTGGATAGTTTTGGTTATATTATTTGTTTTTGATTTGCCTTTATCAAAACATTATTTAAGTTATTTTAAATCAAAATAACTCAAAATAAATATTAAAATTAATCATAAAAATCTAAAAAAATTACAGAAAATATATTTTGAACCCAAAAACTCTAGAAAAATACTTGGAATAATTTTATATTCATAGGTTTTCTACTATAATTAGGAGAAGCTCTAAACATTAGTTTTACCCATATAACTAAAAATAAATACTAAAATTATTCCAAAAATTCTGAAATAATTCCAAAAAATATATAATAATATTATAAACCCTAGAAAATAACGTGGATCCATTCTATAATCCTGGGATTTCACAATAAATTTTATAAGTCCTAAAAATTAGTTATTAGCCTAAATAACTTCCAATAAATACTAAAAATACTCAGAAAATTTCCAAAAATTCTAGAAAATATATTTTATTATTTAGAACGTAAAATAAAATTTTGGAATATTTTTAATTATGTTTGACCCTAAAATAAGTTCTTGAAAGTCCTAGGAAATTAGGGTTACTAGTTTTTAATTAACTAAAAATTATGAAAAAATCCCACTAGCCCCAAATTAACCTAAAAATAACATTTAAGCTAGAATTTCAGGACACGGAGGTTATAAGTCTACCCACCTAAAAAAAAAATTCGTCCTCGAAATTTATAATCCTCAATTATTTTATTTATTTATTACCATCAAAATTAAATTCATCACACCAAATAATCATGAAGTAAATCCACATTGTTATTTCACAAAATTTTCAAAATATCATATTCCTGAAAATCCTCGAAATAAAAATTAAATTCTATTCTTATTACAATCTCCTTCAAAATTTTAAGTTAATAATTAAATACTTAAAAAATTAATATCCAATCCTCTAATTTAAATCCAATCGGTGTATATTTATAAAATCTAAGGTCTCATCCCAAAATCTGAATTCAAACACTAATCTATTATTGATTTACTCCTCTATTCTTTTTCCACACAACACTCATCAATGTAATACTTATAAAATCTTCAAATACTGCATTCAATTTATATCTTAAATTTATATCTTGCAGTCAAATAAATACAATGATAATCTTCTTAAATTCCTCATATTTTAATGACAGTTTCAATCATATCCTAATCTTCATAAAATCTATAATTTTAACAAATTGTCACTTCTGCCATATTAAGTTCTCAACTCTTCATTAATGTTTATCCTCAAAATTTAAGGCACCTTGTCTCTCTTTGTCAAGTCATAACCTCTTCACTACGGTCAAACCCCCAACAATCAGAGTCTTCGAAAAAATCCTACCTACAGTCATACAACATGCAATCTAGAAAAATATATGTATGGTTTATGGTCTATTTTGTCATGGTATTGTAGTCTTTGTCAGGGTGTATTACTAACTATATTCTAGCAAAATCACTGATATAAGCTACGATACTAAGAAATCAATCAATCAAAAGACGATAAAAGGAACAGAGGTAAGGGATAACAAGACAAATAGATTAAAAATATTCCTAGTTATGATTAAGTATCCGCTCTCATCCTAGTATACTATATCCTAGATCCTATCGCAGGCACGCAGTAGTACAACTAAGTTGTCGCACTACCATGACATCGCACAACTTACGAAGTCTGACCTGCATGGGCCACTACTAAAAATGTGTCACGATCCGCACCCGGTATAGGGGCACGAGTGCGTGGGTACGTCCAGCCTACGCCGCAGCATCGACGGTAGAATGTTGTCTAGGTCATAATGCTATCTAAACATTCTCACACGAGCATCCAACTCCATAAGGAGTCACAGATAGCACAATATCATATGAACAATACTCAATCACATAGCTAAAGCACGATAAGATATCAAAGAAATAAACCAAATTGCAACACAAGTCTAAATAGAATAATCTAACTCAACAATAATATCCAAGTCTCAACAAAGTATGCCGGAGACAAATCCGGTACCATAAACTGCTAATAAAAACTAACTAAATAACTATTGATCCCGGCTAGACCTCCCGGAATCACACCTGGCTACAAGGTCAAAGTCAGCAGCTACTCTTCCTGTGGTCCATAAAATGTCGGACACCCGTCCTCTAAGGCGTAGTCTGGAAAAATATTTTCAGTCTGGATGGAGCAAAGTACATCTCTAACAGTAGTTCTACATCAATGATATAAACTATGTAGCAGTAAATAGATGGAAATATACAAGATGCATATACATGTAAAAGAGATATACAATAAAGAAAATACTGGAAATAAATGCGGGAAGGAACAATATGTCAATGAAGAAGAATACTATGACTAAGTGTGTGAGTACTAGCTTTAACATGTGATCGGCTTGGGAACTTGTACACTAGTACGGGGCTGGCTAGTCATACGTGCGGTGTATGACCAACACTAACATGAGAACAAGACTTGTACATGAAGGGTATGATCACATATCTACACTAAAATACTCCCCACCCCCGACTGGTATAGTAGATCCAACCATGGTACGCTATGGCACGGGATTCTCTAAGAAGGTAGCAAGTTTCCTCGAGAATCAGTGTCTGTACATGCACAAGATAACCAATGAAACAAGACTTGTACACAATATACCATATACAAGGAATAACATTTCATGACGAGATCCGGATATACCAATCCGTGTAACCATCGTGTCAAGAAATATGGATATTTACACTAAATACAATGAACATAGAGGATATTATAGATAAGAAACTATCAGAGAATGTACTCGCATGTGGTCCTTTGCTGGTATGAATCAGAATCCAAGTCACAGTCCAAATAGCCTATGTATTACAATTTTACCATGTCAAAATATAATTTATTTTAATTTATTTAATTCTGGAATAATTACTCTAAAATCTTATTTTAATCTTATTATTCTGATTTTTATGTCAAAACCTAATTTTTCCCAAAAGAACCTAAATTTTTTATTGACTCGAGACTCATGGTACGCAAATCGAGACAATCTGTTGACCAAAAAGTCAACCGATACAAACTCGACTTTCATGCATGATTTCCCGTAGATTTCATCATTAAAAATATGCTGGAATTTACGGCTCATCCGAATTCAAATTCATTTGGAAAATATGGCACATAAAAATTTCGTATCGTACACCGATGGTTAAATTCTAACCTAGAAGTTCTACAGAATTAACAGTATATAAATATTTCGAATTAAATTATTAGAAAAACATATGTCAATGATCTCGACATTATCTTTTCGAAAATTTAAACGGTTCATGATTCAGATTCCTGGTTCTCCCGGAATCGCGAAAATATCGAAACACATTTATTTTCGGACATGCTGTGCTCTACAAATTTTCCAGAATTTAATACTCATAATTTCGTAAAACAATTTATATAATCAGAAATCTAACCTCAATATCATTCTAACGCAAGAAACTAGGCCTCGTTTGGAGTCCGGAGCTATGCGCAATGGCTTCTGGAAGATGAAGGAACCCTAGATGGCAATTCTCCAAAATCTCTCTCTCTAAAATAATGGGATAATTAGGGTTATTATAATATATATATATATATATATATATATATATATATATATATATATATATATATATATATATATATATATATGTTGAGCGGCTGAATGAAAATTGATAGGGTGACACGTGTCATGATTTGATTGGATGGTTTTGGTTATATTATTTGTTTTTGATTTACCTTTATCAAAACATTATTTAAGTCATTTTAAATCTAAATAACTCAAAATAAATATTAAAATTAATCATAAAAATCTGAAAAAATTACAGAAAATATATTTTGAACCCAAAAACCCTAGAAAAATACTTGGAACAATTTTATATTTATAGGTTTTCTACTATAATTAGGAGAAGCTCTAAACATTAGTTTTACCCATATAACTAAAAATAAATGCTAAAATTATTCCAAAAATTCTGAAATATTTCCAGAAAATATATAATAATATTATAAAACCTAGAAAATAATGTGGGTCCATTCTATATTCCTGGGATTTCACAATAAATTCTACAAGTCCTAAAAATTAGTTATTAGCCTAAATAACTTCCAATAAATACTAAAAATACTCAGAAAATTTTCAAAAATTCTAGAAAATATATTTTATTATTTAGAACCTAAAATAAAATTTTGAAATATTTTTAATTATGTTTGACCCTAAAATAAGTTCTTGAAAATCCTAGAAAATTAGGGTTAGTAGTTTTTAATTAACTAAAAATTATGAAAAAATCCCACTAGTCCCAAATTAACCTAGAAATAACATTTAAGCTTGAATTTTATCACAAGGAGGTTACAAGCTGCCTGACATTTTTTCTAGAATTTGGCTTCAGCTTCTTGTCACACCTGTACGAAATATCGATCCTTGGAAGATCCTGATATCCATAGCGTGTGAGATTCTTCTCAATGTAATGAGAATATGATTGTGCCAGTCCAGTGTCCGTCCGGATGATCTTTATCTCCAAGATAACATCAGCTTTCCCCAAGTCCTTCATACTAAACTTATATGAGAGGAACTTCTTTGTCTTAGTAATACGTGCTAGATCCGTACCCAGGATCAGTATATCGTCCACGTATAGACAAATTATGACTCCTCTCCTATCAACGAACTTAGTGTAAACATATTTGTCCGTCTCGCTGACCCTATAGCTATTTGATCTTATGATTTTATCAAACTTCTCATGCCACATCTTAGGAGCTTGCTTCAGACCGTATAATAATTTTACCAACTTGCAGACTTTGTCTTCAAGCCCTTTGACGATAAATCCTTCTGGTTGTTGCATGTAAATATCTTCGGTGAACTCTCCATTCAGGAATGATATTTTTATATCCATTTGTTGAATAACTAGCTTATGAATTACACTTAGAGCAATCTATATCCTGGTGGTTGTCATCCGCGCTACTGGTGCATATGTCGCAAAGTAGTCGATCCCCTGCTTCTGAGAAAACCCCTTGGCAACCAACATTGCCTTGAACTTGTCAACAGTTCCATCGGCCTTCATCTTCTTCTTGAAGATCCACTTGCAACCGATTGATTTAGCTCCTTCAGGCAGATCGACCAACACCCAAGTGTTGTTGGAGGTTATTGAGTCATACTCATCATTGATAGCCTCCCTCCAGAAGATAGTGTCTCTGGTCTTCATCGCCTCATCATAAGTAAGCGTATCTGCTTTCACATGATATGTGACGAAATTATCTCCGAAGTCCTTTTATCTCCTTACTCGGTTAGACACCGGTTCTGCGAGTTGTGGTTCTATCGTTGTTTCTGGAATGACAACTTCTGCTTGGACTACATCTTCATTGGAAATGTTAGCCTCCTGTGCACTTACACTATTCTTTGGAATATCTATGATAACAATGTTGTTGTGCCTTGCAAACTTATCTTCAAAGAATTATGCGTCGCGAGATTCGATGATATGATTTGATTCAATATCAAAATACCTCTGATCATCATTCTTCTCAGCATAACCCAGGAAGATGGTCTTTGTAGTTCTTGTACCTAGCTTCTAAATCTTCAAGTTTGGAAGCTTCACATACGTCAGACACCCCCACACTCGAATGACATTCAAGTTGGGTATGACTTTGAACCAAAGTTCAGGAGGAGTGACATCAAAATTTGCGTACGACACTCTGCTCAGAATGAACGTAGCCATTAGCGCAACTTCTCCCCATAAACAGTTTGGAAGATCCACAGTCAACAACATTGAGTTTATCATCTCTGTCAACGTCCTGTTCTTCCTTTCAGCTACTCCATTCGATTGAGGAGAATACGGAGCAGTTGTCTCATTGACAATTTTATCTTCTTTGTAGAACGATACGAATTTAATAGACTTATACTCTCCATCTCGATCACTTTTGAGTCTCTTTAGTTGTTGCCCTGTTTGACGTTCAGCCTCAGTCTGAACTCCTTGAACTTCTCGAATGCTTCATCTTTTGACTTGAGCAAATAGATGAACACGTACTTCAAGTAGTCGTCGATGAATGTAATAAAATACTTTATCTTGGCCTTTGTCGAAAACTGTTTGAAGTCACAGATATCTGAGTGCACCAACTCCAGAAGATCAGTGCTTTTGTTTACCCGTTTGAATAATTTTCTTGTTATCTTTGTCTGCGCACAGACTTCACACTTTTTCACATCCTTACCCCCACATTTGGAGATAAGTCCTAGACTAGACATTTTGTTTATTCTTTTACAATGAACATATCCTAGTCTATTGTGCCATAACTCAAGAGAATAGCCAGAAGAAGGGACAACATTAACATTATTTACACGAGTTACAAGCTGAAGTTTGAACATCCCTTCGATACAAAAAGCTTTTCCGAAGTATGTTCCTTTGTACGATATCATATTCTGTCCAGCATTGATGTCCATAATCAAGCCTGCGTTGCAGAGTAGACTTCCCGAGACCAAGTTCTTGGCAATCACCGGTATGTGATTCACATCCTGAAGTGTCAGCAACTTCCCCGAAGTCAGCTTCAGTACAACCGTTCCGGTCCTAAGTACTTCAGCTTGCGCCTGGTTTGCCACCATGACCTTCTCAGATGTAGGCTTATCGGTAGTAAACAACTCATTCTTTGAGCAAACATGACAGGATACGCCAGTGTCCACCCACCAGTCAGTGTTGACCCATCTGTCACAACCTGCGCAATCATAGCAACCTAATTAGGCTCACCTTGCTCTGTCTGTTTGGACTTGGATCTGCAGTCTTTTCGGTAGTGCCCCTTCTTGCCACAGTTAAAGCAAGTCATGTCTGACTTGGACTTGGGCTTCGTCTTGAACAAAGCCGACTTCACCTTCAGATGGTTGAAGTTCTTGTTGTGAGAAGCCTTCTGCTTCCCTTTGGAGTCACCAACATGCACCAAGTTGGCCTTTACCAACTGCTTGGACAATGTATCTACTTTATTTTGAGCCCCTAGCTCATCTTCAATGTGAATGTTGTGCAATAGTTGATCAAGACTGATCTCCATCTTCCGGTGCATGTCCGAGATAAAGTTGCTCCATCCAGGTGGGAGCTTGGCAATAATACCTCCCACGACGAAAGTATCGACCATGGACATGCGATCATCCTCAAGTTTTTGACGTAGCTTGAAAAATTCCTTAACTTGAGGCAACATCGTCTTGTTGTCCTCAAATCGCATCTTTCAGACATTTTCGGTCACTTGGATCCTGTTGTGGTTCTCATCCTCCTTGTAATACTTTTCCAGTGACTCTCAGGTGACCTTTGCATGGTATGTCTTGCTGTATGACTCCGTCAGAGTATCTTTCATGGAGTTCAGAATCAGCAACTTATAGATGTTGTCGTCTCTCCTCCACTTGCTCTGCTTAGTAGTTGCAGTAGCAATCGTCTCAAAAGTAGCATCATTACCCTCCGAAATAATATGATCAGGATTTGTCAACACATAATCCACATTTACGAGTTGAAAATTAAGACTGACCTTTCTCTTCATTACGTTATAATGCTCCCCGTCAAACTTCTCAAGTTTGTTAAAACTTGGAGAAGGTTTGAGCGGATGTTCTCCATCTTACTCGGATCTTGCTTTGAGATTGTTAGTCCCGAGGCTCAATCAAAAGATGGTAGAACAGACAAGGAATAGAGGTTCTAGCAAACTTTACAGTCAACCATCTGTTTGATCCTGAAGTTATAGTCGAGACTCAGAAGTTCCAGCAAACAAGTTTGCCTTCGAAAATCCTCGATTCCAACGAAGCACTATAATATAATTATATTTTATTACAACTTCCAGAACAAGTTACAAAAAACAGAAATTTATTTTTGTTCTTCCTTGCAATCGCAGTTCAGACGGACAGAACAAATTCCAACTCGCAGAAGAGAAGTAGAAAAAGAAAAAAGATCTCTGCTTGCTGGGGTGATGTAGATCACCGTTGCTCAAAGTAAGATTCACCCCACACGATCTGCTTCCAGGAACTAACAAGTTCACGAAGAACTTATGGGACGCTCGTTGTCACCTCCTTTCTGGACTCGCACGAACTTTCTGGACTCCAATGGCGGCAGCAACATCAACTCTCTTCGTCTCTCGATTTTCGAAATAAGTACTCAAAGGGGCAACAAATAGAGTATATATAGAGAATGGCAGAAACCCTAACCCTAATCTTGGCTGCCAACAGATTACGAAAAGATATGATTGAATTAAATTCAAATCTCACAAAAAATGGATCTAAATTAACAGCCAAATCTTTCCATAATAGTTTAAATCCTGCAATTAGTGGAATCATGCGCCAACCGCTCTCTCTGCGCGTAGCAGCTCAACCGAACTGCTCCTGTGCGCATAAGCCAGCAGCGCATGCGCGCAACAGTGTATACGTGTAAACGCACGTAGCCCGCTCATGCACCCGCGCATCAAATGCACACAAGTGCCGATGTTGACGTGCTAAGTGCGCCAACAAAGAGTCACTTTGCGCCCTTGAGCCAGAGTCTTTGGGGCTTACCTCCTTACGAAATTTTCCATGAGATTGAGAAAAAGTTTTCCATGGTTATGGCCACGGCATGGTTAGCCAGCTTCGTGGTTTGGCAGGCAGTCTGCGCGCCCGTGTACGGGTAGTGAGACTCGTTGGTTAGACCCTTGTTCTTCTTTACGAACGAGAAGGCCTCGGTCATGTATCCCCCGTTGCAACTGCCGTTGCCGTTGCGGGTGTCGCGGTAGAGAAGTTCTTGTTCGGACAGGGCGACTAACGTCCCGGTCTTGATCTGGTTGATGCCTACTATGTCTGCCACGGCTGGAGAAGGCCCATCACGATCCTGAAGAAGTCATAACAATGTCAACTACGTACCTCTCGCATGAACGATACGATACGATACGTACGTACATAAATCGAAGAATAGTGTATAGATAGATACCACATTGTCCTTTGTCCTTTACTTCTGTCACTGCTCCTTTGTCCTTCCAATCTCGACAAGAAGGTATCGGAGTGTCGCACGAGGGAGCAGGTGCATAAGCCTTGCACTCGAAAATCAAGTTAGTTCAAGTAAATCAAGTATAGCTCAATTAATGGAAAAGAAAGAAACGGAACTTAAGGTCAGGCAGTGTGCAGGAACGCATTGGCAGTTGGTCGAGCAGGAGGCGCATGGCCAAGAATCTTCTTAGATGCAGCAATGGATCAAGTAGAATTAGTTCTTAGCTGTGATCAGAATGCTCATTAGCATGATCCATATATATAGTCGAGTTGAGCTAGGGGGAAGCAGCCGAACTCAATCGGCATACGAACGGAACTTCTGTATACACAGATGTCATGTTCCTGGAACTGTTTCCGCATGCCTTTTTGCATTGGACAGTACTAGTATATACTACGTGTTGCACTTATTTTAGAAAGACTAAAAGACGGTTATTGTAATTATTTTTTATTCTAATCTTTATTAAGATAACTTAGAAAGACTAAAAAACAGTTCTTGTAATTACCTAACTGCTCCCCCACTAATTTAATAATTACCTAACTCTCCCTACTAATTTAATGAACAATATTAATTGATAAATATATGCAAGAAAATATTTGGAAAGAAAAGTTCCACAGGTGAAGCTAGACTGTGTTGTCTGCCCCAGATGGAGAATGGTTTTAGATTGAAAGTCTGTGTGGGTAGAAGAAAACGAAGGAAGAATATTTTTGTCCAATTTTTTTGGTCAAAAGCGTTGATTGTGAGTTTGTGACGGTTTCCGTCAAAAGTGTGAGAGTTCGTACATTATGGTAAAACAATGTGATGCATCTTGAAATAGGATAAATAATGTGGAATGCAACTCAAAATTTCTCATAAAGTTTTCATATATATATATACCCCAGTATTCTTTGCAGTGAAAAACCCACCACCACCGATAATAACACTAACCATTAAAATAGTTATAACTAGAGCAAGTTGCAAGATTATATATTTGTGCTTTATATAGACAATGAATCATTAAAAGTCATAAACCTTCTAGACATATAATATGTAGGGGTGAGCATTATTCGATTTTGGATCGAGAACCGAATCGAACCGAACCGAACCGAACCGTTCAGTTTGAAAGATTTCGGTTCGGGTTCTGTTTTGAAAATACTAAAATTCCTTATTTGGTTTTGATTTTCGGTTTCGCTCCAAACCGAAAATCGAATAAAACTACTACAATTATGTAAATATCGGCCCTGAATTCTATGCATATTTTATAATTAAAAATGTGTATTTTTTTTGTAATATTTTGAAAACAAGAATTTTATATATGTGTTTCGAAGCTCAACTTTGGTAATTTAACTACTCTAACTTTGGACCCAACTTTGAAATACAATTGTATGTATAAAAACTACATTGTTTAATATAATTTAACCAGAATTCCAACTTTGGGCACAACCCATTCAACATAAAAATAGTCATATCAAACATATCAAATCAATTATATTGGTTCGATTTCGTTTATGGCTAATTTCAGTTCGATTTTGGTTTGGATTTTTAGAATTTCAGTTTATTCCGTTTCGACTATTTCGATTCGGTTGAAACCGAATAAGCCAAACACTCACCTCTAATAATATGTGATATAATATCATGAAGACCAAAAATACTTCACTAAATTTGTGTGACCCAATTGCAATTTCGTTTGAAATCCTTATTCTTGCATGAGTCCTTCAAGAAAGTAGTTTTTTCCTACCAAAACTACCCTTCTTCCTCTCCTCAACAATCTCTCTCTCTCTCTCTCTCTCTCTCTCTCTTCTACTCATCTCGGATGACTCATTCCTGTTGCCTAGTTTCTGTTCAGTTCAGACTTTTTTTTTCTCAGTTTTTATAGCACCAAACAATCTCCTTCATAATCACACTTCTCCATCCACCAGCCTGATTCCTACACCACCAAAATCCCGCCCAAGCTCCTTTGAAAGCCGACAGAACAATGAACTTACCAAAATTTTAATACAACTTTTGACGGCTTCATTTTCCTTACCCTTCCATATATATAAAAAAAATATTAACTAAAATTGGATTATTGATATTTTCATTTTTAGGTTAACTTTGTAAGGTGTAGCCCCCTTAAGATGAGAGAAAATCATCTAAGATGGTTTGAAAATGTGCAGCGTAACCAATAGATGCTACAATAAGGAAGAGCGATAAGGTAAGAGTTGAAGGAGATTCTAGGACTAGAGGTTTATTTAAAAGGATTGATTTGTTTCTTTGTATTTAAGTAATATTGTATGACTATGATTTGTTTCATTTTGGTTTTAGGTTATAAATATGGGTGTCTATTTCGAGAGAAAAATATGTATGGCATTGGGGTTTTGAGTTTTTGGTCAGGATTATGAGATATTGTAATCTTCTTTATGATGGTTAATGATTTTTAAGTTTGTGTGTTAATTCTTTTCTTATTTTTCTTTCTATTGTAGTATCTTTTGTCACAACAAACTGGTATGAGTGCAAGGTTTGAGATTCTATCCGGTAATTGTACGATACTACTGAGCGAAGTTCCGAAGGCGATGGTGGAAAATGTGACCATCATCATCATCCCGAGGACCCGACGACACTTTATGTGAGGTGGGGGATAAAAAAAGAAGAAGAAAAATGGTGTACGAGTTTTGTTGAATGTGAAGTTGCTTGGATTTTTCTTCAACAGAGGATATTTGTTGCTAATGACGATCTTGCTTATGGAGATTCTAATGTTGTTGAGTTTGGTGATGTTTGCCTATTATGGTAAGGTTTTAGGTGATATGATTTGGTGTTTGGAAATTATGTTTATGCGATGAGGCACGACTGTAGTCACTTGGAGTTCGACATAAATTTGTTAAGGGATGCAGTCAAAGTGAGAGGCCTGATATGTTGAGATTATGAGTCGGTATTGGTATTTAGTGTCTGTCTGTCGATTACCATGACGATGTCATGATACAAAAGTGCAATCCAGCCAACATATAGCATTTTTTTCTGGATTTATTTTTTTGAGATTTTTGTGATTGAAAGATTGGATAAACATGAGTCAAGGTGGGGTTTGTTAGGATTGGCTCAAGTTTATTTAAAATGATTGAGTTTATTCAAGTCCTAAATAGATTGGGATTCCTTTCTTGTTGTTTAAGAAATTTTGCATGGCTATGATTTGTTTTAGGGTTTGCGTTTTACGCCATATATACGGGTATCTTTCGGAGAAAATAAAGGGTGAAAGAGAAAAGATGTAGGGTTTTTGTTTTTTGTAGTTTTTGAAGAGGATTGTGAGAGATTGTAATCTTGTTTATGATTATTAATAATTTTTGGGTTTAGGTGTTGACTTTTATTACTTTTCTTTCTATTGCATATTTTGTCATAACAGTTTGGACATGTGTAACGTGAAGGACCGTTATGGCAGCTCTAGAGGGGGATGGATAGAGTACAGCAAAAATAATTATCCAATAAAAATTCCAAGGCTAAGTTACCAATTAAGATATGCAGCAATATATCAAGTATACATATGGAAGTAAGTAAAGTTTAGAGAGCAAATGTAAACACCGAGATTTTATACTGGTTTTTCTTGTGGATGACTAGTCCAGTACCGAGAACTCTTGTTCGGAGTTAAATCCACTATAAACCAATAGCGAATACACCACAAGCTTTGATCCGAAGGCATGCCGACTTCTTACAACCACGTGCTTTGATCCGAAGGGCACGCTGACTTCATACTTTGCGTAAGCAGACATGAATTTCCAAGCTCTTTACAACTCGAGATAGATTTCTAACCGATATCGCACTTGGCACTAGAAGGCTGGGGGGTTGTTCTTGGGAATAGGAAAATTTAGGCTAAGAATACTACTCAAGGGAAGATGAGAAAGATTGAGAGAATGAGTTGATGAAAAATGAATGAAACTCATCTCTATTTATAGGATTTTCTGAGACCGAGTTCGGACAGAGTTCGGTCCTCAAACGTTCATAAATTCGAACGTTAGAAGCCTGATCAATCGAAAGAGGAGTCTGACTAGGGTTTGGGTTTTACCCTAACCGAGTTCGACCAGAGTTCCGTTGATCAGTTTCCAGAATGTTCGGGTTTGATTTCAGGTTTGTCTGATTTGGTTTGGGCTAGGCATTTGGTTAGATTCGAATGCTGGTTAGGTCTGAGCCTAGGTAGGCTTATTTTGAGTGGACTTTGGACTTTAAATTGGGTTGCATCTAGTTGCCAAAATGCGATCCGATGTACATAAGTCCTAGGCTCAATAAAATGTAAAATATATAATAAAAATGTAAGATGACCAGACGCGATAATTAATAGCAATCTCCAGTGAAGTAGCATCTTTGATGTTGTCGCAGCAGTCTTCAGTTGAACTGAACCATATTGCAGTGTATCCAACCGTAGTTTAGTTAATTATCGAAATCAAGTTGACCATAACCAGATGAGCCAACATAACGTAGACCAGTAGATACTATAATAATAGATATTCTAATAAGGAGTGTTAAGATAGTAGTTAAAGGAACTGTTAGGACTACACGTATGTCTAAAACGAACATGGATTGAGGCTCTTAACACACATGAATGGAAGAAAATTATTCAAACACCCAACTCCAAAAGTCTGGGATAAAGGCCTTGTTGTTGTTGTTGTTGTTGTTGTTGTGGATCTTTTAACCTATGGGAAAGGATCTGTTATATGGATCTCTTTTTACTAAAAAATATATCATATATGATTCATTAATTTTCTCCAACTGGGAAGTTGTAAATTCTACACACATGCAGATAACTATAAGAAGATCACTACAACACAGGGACACATGCAGGGGTCATTAATTAAGTAAAATGCTCTTCACTGTCACAAGTCTCTTATTTTCTGACACCCTACTTTGACTATGCAAGAATGAGAATTTGAGTAGTGATTAGTTCATTAAGAAGAAATATACTTTTCGGAATGTTTAGGAGGTTAAATAGCACCCACCACTGATTGTTGCACCTTTATTTTGTGGAACATTGTCAAATTAGTTCACCAATCTGGGTAGAGAATTTTCAAAATGTTTACAACTTCAAATAGTGTCAAATTGTTGCACCTATATTTTATGAATTCCTGTCCCCAGATTTCCTTTCTCATCACATATTTTGATCTAAGAAAATGGCACACTTGCGTTGGAGTTGGGAGGTTCTGTTGTAGATTCAACAAACAATTTGTTAACAGTAGTATGAGAGAGACATAACTATTAGAACACAATAAGGCACATAGCAAAGTAACTTGTGTAGGCATCATCTGATGAGAAAATTTAAAGAGAGAGAGAGAGAGAGAGAGAGGTTGGCTTGATCAAGTACTTCACTGGTACAAGATGTAAATAACAACACAAACTCACAAGCCAAATCAGACTCGGTTTTCCACTCTGAATTTTGCTCACTTGGCTGAGATCATGTTCCTCTCCCTATCTATTCGTAATTGCATCCTTGCCATCATCATGGTGCCATTGTCATTGGTGTCTTTCTTTGGCCTATCAGGATGACCTTTAAAGGGCAGGATGACTCGAGTACTTTGGCCTCACTTCGGAGTTGCCGTATCTATAGGAATATAAGAACTTAAAGAGTCCTAGTTCATCAATAAAGACTTGGAGAACATTAGAACTTTTGACTCTAAAATCAAGTTTCAGCATTATGTGACTCGAAGGTGAAATGCACGCCTTTGGCTTTGGCTACCTCATCACTTGATGAATGTCCTAGGCCTAGCTCCATTATTAAGCTCATGTACAGACCCAAATAGTTCGCCCTATGTTCTTCAAGTCTCGACCAATTTACAGGGCATTCACAATTATATGGGTACCAGCCACCAAGCAAGGGTATATTTGTTATAAACTCATTTGGACAGTAGATATGTTTCAACAACCTAGTTGGCTTTGGCAACCATGAGTTCAATTTTCAAGACCTTCAACTGAGCCCATTTGAAATCTCCAGGTTTTAACTTCTAAACCAATATAGATAGAGTTCTCATTGACATAACCATGATCTCACACTACCAGGACTTTGTTTCCGTAGGATCTTTGACACCACCCATACTACAAGGGCTGACTAGAATGTTGCTTCAGTTGCTCATGGATGTGGCTTTGGCAACCAAGTTACCAATTTTCAAACCCTTGATTGGGGACATGCTGAAACCTCTACTTTAATCATCTTAAAATCATGCCAATTGGCATATTAGGCTCCCATAAAGATTAAAGAATTCTTCAAATCTTGAAGTTGACCACAATTGAACCATCTTGCTTCTATATTTAAGAAGCCACCCATACTGCAAATGTATGATTAATCGCTGACTTGAGATGCTTGGTTCTGGCCAACCCAAAAGGAAAGACTTGATTGAGAAATTCTTAAAACAATATAAGGAGTGCATTATCATTTGAGTACTTGCACTCTTGTGACAACCTTTCATAGAGCAGAGCATCTAAAGCAAAGCATAAGAACCTCAGGATTTAGTCTACTTCCTCCTCGATAATGCAATCAGAATATATCCTACAGATTCAGTTAGATATACCCGTTTAAAAGGTTTATATCTTTCATACTGTAAACCTTTTATAACCACTTCTTTTGGCAACTTGAATTCCTGAGTCCCCATATTTGAACCAGAAATATGTACTATTTACCAAAGGCATGCAACTTTTATTTCAGCTAATTTATAACTGTCATTCTTCAAAAGAAAATTAAACTGAAAATGGTCAAAAAGTATAGGGAAACGAACCGTATGTAGTTTAAGGTATGAGGACCAAAAAACTGCAAAGCAGAAAAACTTTATATTACAATGTTTTTCAAATTTATCAGCACTTTGTGAACCAAATTCCATCTGCTATATATGGATCAATCGTATCATTTGTAAACCCAGATTTTTGAAGTGTTCGTGCTTCCTAGTATACCCCACACATCATATATAGTTGAAAGTAACTCATCTTTGGCACGACTGGCCACACTCGAATTACAATCATCATACATGAGATTCACAGAGTTCGGATAGTTATTCACATGTTCACAGAGTCCACTACCACCATAAATGTCCTACATGAGCACAGGAAACAACAACCCAAATATTTTGGGGTCAGCTGACTCGGCTGTTAAACCCTTCCTTCCATCCAGCTCTAGCAATGGCCACCTCCTGGGTTTCATCAGGATATCACACTACTTTTTAAAAGCTTCAATCTACATTATCACTCTTAACTTCTCACCCAAATAGCTTCAATATACAATCATATCACTCCTAACTGGCCCATCTATGGATCTCAATCTGCATGTCCAAACAAAATATAACATGATTTCCCATATCTAAATCTGAATATAAGTTAACTCTAATTTTCTCTTACATTTTTTTTATTGCCATCTTTCAGATCCATAAAACATATTAGGTCTGATTGTCGTCTCATAAACTGTTCCTCCAAGTTCAACTATTCAAGTGCATCCTAATTACATGCCACTCCAGTAACACTATGAACAATGGCCTCAAGTTCACTTTCATGCTGGACTCTTGATCTTCAAGAACAATAACCACTCTTCGTTGTTTCTTGACCATGAATTTTGACTCTTCTCTCATCCATTCTCATAGTCTTCTAGAAGTCACATTTGCCAAATTCTGTTATTGTCCTACTAATTCTCAGTCATTTATTTCCTAAAACTTCTCTCTAAAGCAATGTTTTCTATAGTCTCATTATTCACGGCAATACTTTGTCGCTGTGCGAGGACAACACAAATACTGAGAAATAAAGCCTTTAACATCCCAACAAGCTCAACTAACTAATCCTCCTAGTGCTTGAAAACAACAATATACACAATAGTAATTGCCTGTCTTTGATATGTGCTAATTTATGTGGACATCTTCAAGACCAGTAAGGACCATGATGAACCAACAATATTCCTGCAAGGCTTGACCCAATGCCGGTCCTTCAAACTAGTTCTACCCCTGGTCGCATCAATCTCAATGTTGATCTAATGTTTAAGGTACTTCATGAAAGTTGAGTATCAAAATTCCTTCATTTGTGAAATTTGTTTTAGTGTTTACCCCATTCTTCTATGTGAAAATCACCCCAACTCCTTTTGCATATCTATTGGGGGACATGCATTTGCTTTTATTTACCAATATTATCATTACGAGTGTACGAATCACATTATTTAGTTGTATCATGTTAAGAGCAATGGTAAAAGTGTACCACCTGAAGCATTGTGGGGTCGAACTTGGGAATCCCAATCTGCCGGACGTTGAGCAATCCGGAGAAATTTCCCAACAGCACGGCGTCCGGAACCGCCAGCCCGCTCGCCAGCCCGACCAAGAACCCGCCAAGGAAGCTATCCCTGGCGCCGGTCGGGTCCACCTCCTCCGAGTAGAGCCTGCTTCGCTTCTGCATTCGATAGGCATCGTAACAGAAGGCCGTCGTAGGAACGACGATATATAATTTTGGTAGTCGTATCGTAATAGAACCGGAGGGAACGTCTTCTGATGGAAGTGGCTTCCTTTGGGTTCTCGGGGAGAATGTCATAGACTGCATAGTCGATGAATGGAAGTCTCCAGTCTTGTTAGTCGGTGCTCGTCTCTACTGAGTAGCTCAAGCACAGACATAGGTTGTTCTTTGGACAGACTAGCTCTTGGCTGACCACTGTGATCAGCTGGTGAGTGTTGGCAGGGATGGCCAAGGAGGCAGCCAGACCGGCAAGGGCATCAGCCTTAATGTTTTATAGTCGAGGGACGTGCTCTATGAAGAACCCCTCGAAGGTGGAGATTATACCGAGCGTGGCTTGGTGGTAGGGAATCAAGTCCTCGTGCCGGACTTTGTACTCGCCTCGGACCTAACTGACGATCAGCTTAGAGGATTCTGAAGAGTGTGACTGTGACTTATCTTCTTCCTCCGAGGCTTTGGGGGTTGATGGAGGTGTTACGTACCCCAGACCATGCCGAGTTTTGTGGTAGTAATCCTTGGCTTTGCCTGCTAGAGTGGTGAGACGCAAGGGCAGTCGTCGACCTTTGTTGTAATTCAGACCTCGGTCTGTTCGCCATTAAATTTAAAAGTTCTAAAAAGGGCTTGATTTAACTAACAAACGAAAGAAAGTACAAAAGGGTCCTGGACGGACAATCTAAGTACAATATATTTGATTCTGGGGTATGGTGATGGACAAGGAGTGCTATGACGTCTCATTTACTCCGTGTACGATCCGATGTAGGGTGAGGAAGCTTACGTTCTTTCTTTTCTCATCTCGATATGCTCTCTCTCTCTCTCTCTCTCTCTGTATTGTCCGGGGGTGGTATGCTTTCTCTCTGAAGTAGAAGAAAAAAGCCAGCCTTTAGAACATTCAAGTTGCTCCTATTTATAGCCATCGTGCTGATGGGCTATGGGTGCCACATATGCCTCTGTTTGGTGGCCGCATAAGGCTCCTTCAACAGAATACGGTTGAAACTATCACCGCATGCCATGGGCCGATTGCCACGTGGTCTTGGTTGAGATATTATGTTAAAGAGATCTCGGGGTTGTTACCAACCCATTGTGTGCGTGACTTGGTCAGCTGGACACGTAGTCAGCATAAACTGTGCGAAGATCTCTGCAGTTGTAACGGAAAGATCTTGTGAGCGGGAGGCCGCATAGCAACTTGGCCGCATTTTATCGCGATCGCATACAAGCTCTCGTTTGGCCTTTTGTTGTTAGGATGCTCTGGCCGCTTGATGGAGATGCCGTATGGGTCTTGTAGCCGCATACGTGCTCTTGTTTGGGCCTTGGTCAAATGGACACTCTGGCCGTATGATGGCGAAGCCGCATGGGTCTTGTTGCCTTAAACGTGCTCTCGTTTGGGCCTTGGTCGAATTGACACTCTGGCTGCATGTTGGCGAGGCCGCATAAGGCATAGCCGCATACGAGAAAACACGTAACATGACACGTTTGTTGAAGCAATTAATGTACTGATGTGACTTATTGTCTTTTTCTGAAGCGTCATCTTCACGAGTCTCGAAGCATCTTAGAGTGATGAGTGATGTGTCAGAGCTTCTAACAGACATCAAAATCTGTGTCAGGGGGTCCTTATGCAGCCTCCCTGCTCTGTGGTCATTTAGACTGCATATAGTATACTATGCGTCTTTTTTTTGCTATTTGGTTGATCAGGCCGCATGTGGCTCTTCTGCGGCTTGACTGTTCATGCCGTATGTGGCTTCTCTGCGGCTTGATTGTTCTGTTGAGGGGCATGACCTTTATGTGACTTGTATGATTTTTTTATGCTTCTACACGATCGCTCTTAAGATCATAACCCATCTTCTGGATGAGGTGCTTGGCTTGACAACTGAACCAAAAAAGTTGTATTTTGTCGGTGTTAGGTTCTGGCTCTTGTTCCTCCGGGACGAAGGAATGGGGACATTCTACCCTGCCGAAGATGATGGGTTTGTCTCCCCTTCTCCTTGCTGGAACCGTGAAGTAGGAACCTTGGCTAGGGAGAATCTGGTTTATTGCATAGGTAGTAGTTACCTGTGTATGCATGTGCAGACCTAGACCGTGTTCTAGGGAGTACAATATGCTCAAGTGTGCGACATCGGAATAGTTCAAAGATAACCCTTTATTCATAAAGTAGGAAATCTTTTCCTGGGGAATTACATCGTCTAGGGATGGAGCGTTAGCATGAGTCGCTACGTACTCTTCTAGTTCGTCTTCCTCAGGATTTGTCTCCAATGAGAGCGAAGGCTTTGGAGGCCTCCTACGAAGCTTGACCACCAATGGTTCAGGGTAAGGAGCCGGCACCGGGTCCTTCTTCCGACTTGGCAGTCGTACCGTCAGAGGTTGTGGTGCCTTCCTTTGTATCTTCACAACGAGGGGAGGGGTTGTGTCACTAGCACGTCCCTTGAGGTGGACCGTCAAAGGTTTGCCTGATGTTGCGCCGATTTCTGCTTCGTCAGTGGCGTCATCCCTCCTTCATCCTGGCGGACGTTCTTGTACATGGGTGAATCAGAGTGGTAGGCCTCTTCCCCTTTGAAGGGGTCGACATTTGCGAACTATGTCTTAACAGTGCCATGGCCGTCAACGTACTTTAGGCACTGGTGCCGGGTTGACGGCACGATCATGTATTCGTGTATCCATGGATGCCCCAGCAGAATGTTGTTGGATACGTCCATGTCTATGACGTAGCAAGTGACCTATGTTTTCAAGTTACCGATTTGGCATTTTAAGAGAATTTTGCCCAGAGGGTAGCTTCTCCCTGTGTTGAAGCCGCTGATGGTAGTATTGGTTGCAGCGAGCCGGTGCATAGGGATACCTAAGGTTTGAAGCATACTTTGTAGGATTATACTGATGGTCGAACCCGAATCGATGTGCATCCGATCCACCTTGATGTCACCGATGTACCCCGTGTAATACAGAGGGTGATCGTGCCGATTGTTATTCAACAACATATCTTGTTGCAAGAACGTGATCCTGGGTATTGCCTCCGTCACATCGTTACAGTGGGGACATGCCGCAGGATCTTCGGCTGACGGCTTGACCTACGCCAAGTAGGTATCGACGTTCTGTAATGCCTCACTCAGAGCATCTCGAGTGTCTTTGGAGAGCCGAAGAAGCTCGAACAGTGACAACTTTGCCGGAGTATTGGCAAGTTGTGACAGGATGTCAAAGTTATAGGACTTCTCTAAACCCTATGCCGTATCTTTGCGCAACGGTTTGTCAAAGCAAATTTTTTTTCTGCTTGGACTTGTCCGTGGCTGGAGGTTGGGGCGGGCCCGGATTCGATGCATCAGGTGTAGTGAGTACGACCGTTGGCGGAGCATCGTCGTTGGGAGTATTACCGTCTCGCTGGTAGGTAAGGCCCGATTTAGTCGCCCTTACCATAGCTCCTTCCGTAGTGGGGGACACCATATGGCAGGACTTGGACTTCCCTCCTTTGGTCTTGTCGGCGGAAGGCGTCACTTGTTGCATCAAATCTGGAGCAAGGTCTGGGTGAACCCACATGACTTTGCCTCGTAGTGTGCTGAGAGGTACCATCCTGGCGGTTTGGTTGCAAGCTGGTGGAAGAGTAAACACCTCCATGGTGGCTTTTGGGATTGGTACTACCCCGTCTCGGACTTCCGTTGCCGGAAAGTTACCAAAGAGGAGGGACACCATGTTAGCGGCCACCATTTTGTCCTTAAAATCCAAGTTGAGGGCCTTAGAATCAAGTAGACGCTATATAAGCCTAACTCGTGTGGCAATGCGTCGTGCGATATAAGAGTAACATGATAAGACTTACCAACTTACCATTCGTCCTTCCCTATCCAAAGCTAAAACTACGTTAACCAACATATATAGAAACCATAAAACGGGAAAAATACTAAGGTTGTGCTCAGGTGTCCTGATTGTGTTCCTGCCACAGGCATGTTACGCTTGAACAATATGATGTACCGTATTTTTAATCTTGTAAACATATAAATATGGCGTGCATGCATTACTTGATTCAATTAACAATCTACAAACAGAGTGTCGTGAATTTGTTACTTGCCCAAGGCCAATTGACTCTCACGTGGTTTACCGCAACGAGTCTCTAAGTCTATATGAATGTCACTGGCACCCTTAGCCATGAAAGACAATAGTCCGGGCGGACAACGGTCGTTGCAGCACAGGTAGCGAGCCCCGCTACAAGCGCCCCACCTCCCCCATGCTGATGTTGCTAGCTGACTATCCGAGTTCCGCCTAGGTCGACATGGGCCCGGTGTGCCCCAGCAGCCGTTCGTAGGAACCAAACCCTTGTGCACAAATTATCCACGATGATGTAAGTATCTTCTCTTATCTTGTTCACTTATCTTTTCACTTCTTATTCACTTCTCTTTTCACTTCTTGTTTTTAAGCGACAATGGTGGTAGCGCGACTCAAGCCCGCTACGAGCCACCCCAAATGGTGATGGTAGTAACGTGGCACGAGTCCGCTACAAGCCATCCCGAGCGATGTATGTTCTTATCTACTTATCAGTATAGTTCAGTTCATTTACTTGATACTTTTTTACTTTGTATCACTTCTTCCAATCTTTCATTATGCAGTTTCCGGTACGAAAAATCGCCTTGGCGACCTTATGGTCCCGAAGTCTTTCCATATTTTTATTTTTTGGCTCAAAAACGACTATTTTGATAGTCTTCATGCCTCAGGTGAGTGAACCATGTTTCGTGTTATACATCTAGATCATGGCATTATCTATGTGACGAGCATTTCAAATATATGAAGCAGTATACTATAAGGAATATATATATATATATATATATATATATATATATATATATATATATATATATATATATATATATATAGAACATAAGTAATGCAACAAAATTAGACTATAATAACCGTAAGGCAAGAATGCTATTTCGTTCAGCCGATTTATTTCCAAGTTTCAGACAAGCAGATAAATAGTGGAATTATTCCTTTAGCTAGGTTGGTTCACTTCTTTATGAGCATGCATCAATGAAATTGCCTAGCAACTAGCATGTATTTTTCAAGTTTTAAGATGTGCAGGTTAAGCAAAGACAAGTTCATCAGAGCCACCCACCTTAGCGATGATTCACATCGATCGAGCGATACTCCAATCATGCCTTTGAAAGTCTAAGTCTGAATTTCTTTGCCTCAAGCGAGTCTTCTCACTGAGCAAAGTGGGACAGGTCGTCGCACTTGTGCCGTTTGAATCGGTTATCCGCATTGTGAGACTCGTCTCACTATTCTAGTATACGTATCTGAGATATGCATATTATAAGTATATAGCATGCTTATTGTTTAATTGCTTACTTTATGCTTTATGTCATTCATACATTGTTTAGGTTATTTTTGTAAATTTTCTTAGTTGCATGCTTTGGACCGTTGTTCCCTCGGTTTTCTTATGTGTGGCTGTGATAAACCCAGGTGAAGGGCCTGGATTATGATCCAATGGCCTACAATCCAAGCTTTTCCTATATAAGCTCAACCCTTTCCTTATTTTACTTTTCTTTTCCTTTCATTTCTCCTTCCTTCTTTTCTAGCCAAGAGCAATAGCCGAGCTTGGCCTTGACCGTGGGTGACTTGGTAGTGTTGATATTAGGCTAGAACTTTACCGTAGGCAAGTAAATCTTGCCAACCGAGCGAACCCATAAATTATGAGCTTCTTGATAAACCTAAGTTTATATTTATTTGCTAGCTTAGTTATCTGCATATCTTTAGTAGCTTAGAATTGTGTTTTAGACTCTTTTGTAACTTAATATTCTATTACTCTTGTATTTGATCTTGAACGGAAAAGTTGAGAACAACAAAGTCGGAGCACCAAGTGTGCTGGCCAGAGAAGAATGAACAAATTCTACGAAAAGTGTGCATGAGACTCTTGAAAACTTGAGCGCACTGTGTGATATCTCATAAAAATGCTTGCGTTCAGCAAAGCATTCAAATCCTTGGAATATGCTTGCGTTCAGCAAAATATTAAATCCTCGCAAAAGTGTGCCAAGATATGTTGAATACTCTGGGCGCACTTTACTCCTCATGCGTACGTTTTGTATGAAAGTCATCTAATCAAACCCTTGCAAAAGTGCGCCAAGGCCATCAGAAACTTAGGCACACTTTTGTGAAAAATCCTCAGCGGCGCACAATTGAACGTTCAACCTCGTCAATCAAGAGAAAGTGTGCCAAGCCTCTGTTGGCGTACTAATTTCTTTCTTTGAGTTTTCTTGATGGGCGAGTCTTGACTTTGGCATCGCCTCGACTGTCGTGTTCTAGAATGTCGTATCTCGACTGTTGTGCCATACTTTGAGACTTGTGTTTTGTCTTTTAGTAGACCTTCCTAAGTTGTTTGTGCGCCAAACCAACATGTTGGCACACTTGGTGAAAGTACGTCAAGTTCATAGCTTGTGCACTTTCATCATTGTGCGCCAACCTCCCTACTGATAAGATTTATGAAAGTACGCCAAGCCTCTGGCTCGCGCACTTCTATCATTATGCGCCAAGGTTCTAGAAGTGCGCTTTAGTATGATTTGTGTGTCATCTTTGCTCGGGGCAATTTTTGTATCAAAGTGCGTCAGAACTGTCCGGACTAGTGATTTGTGCGCCAAAACTATTTTTGGCAATTTGTACGCCAATAATGGTTTTTGGCCCATTGTGCGCTGATATTTTATTTTTTTGTCTGATTATGCGCCAACCCTAAATTGTTGATTTATGCACATGTATGCTATTATTCTCTTTTAGTATTGCTTAGCACTTGATGTTTCTCTGGTTCTCTTTTATCCAGTTAATTGAGTTAATCCTGGCTATTTTTTGAACATGATATTCTTGATATGGATATTGATTTTATGGCATAAGCTAAGTGAATGTACATTATAAATAAACTCCTAAATCTTGACCCGAAACTGTTAACCCTGATACTCCTGATCGTGGTTCGGCATAGCGCACTCATGACTCAAAAATTTATATAATTGTCTTGATCAAGGCTATTAGTAGCACATGTATTGCATGTCATGTATCCCCGTGGTTTATTTTTATTGTGCTTGTCAAGCTATTGTCGTGTCTTGCATCATGTCTAAGGCAGATTTTTGAGCACCACGGTCAAAAATTCTTGATAATTGTCTAGGTTAATAACTAGAATAATAATAATCTAGAAAGCATCTAGAGAAATTTTTTGGCTACACGCAATCCCGGTATCCCAACGATACCTGATGGATTTGGAGCTCTCCGTCGTGAGGGACACACTTCCAGCATACCGACGAGTGTTGCACTACCAAAAAGACAAAAAAATGATTATACCTGATAAACCTATATTATGTACCCGTTCGTCTGGATAACCCGGATAGTCTGCATGGCATGTGGCTCTAAGAAATCTCAAACTGCATGTGTTAGTAACTAGGACTGTGATAACCCTAGTTAGCTAATGATAGCAAGCTGTAGGGCATGATTGGGCGTGATTGCTTGATTTTTAGTCTAGTCTAGTCCTGTCCTGATTTAATCAACAGCTGATCCGGAAATGGTAACCGGAGTACTGATTCCAGATGTCCTTATTTAATTACTCCAGTGTTGTTTAACTATTATTTTTATATGCTTACTGATTTGTCTGCATGCTAGTTTTAGTTCATAAGTTTGGCTCCCTTATGGTACTTGCTGTTTGGGGTCTGACCCCACTGGTTTTGTATGGCCAGATTTTGGAGCAGGATCGCAGAATCTCCCGTACTTCTCTCCTCAAGATGGTGAACATGAGAAGCACCCGAGGATATGAGTGGGTTTCTTCTTCCTCACCCACTTGATCTTGTACATTATACTTTTGAGACGTTTAGCCATCGAGCACGTGTTTAGCTCGTGCTTTAGGATTCTTGATACTGCAGCCTGCGGGCCTGCATGTAAAGCATATTATAGACTATAGCTATAGCTGGTCATGTAATAATGTACTCTGCTAGTTCTTCATTTTGGTAACTAGCTTCATGATCATATGTGTATGTATAGTTTGTGACGCCTTACTATATATGATTGGTGATCATATATCTTGTAACTTGTTGCTTGCTTGAGATTGAGACACTTAGGATTCTTAATTCAGGATTGCCTGATGGATTGTAGAGTAAACCCTCACATGTCTAGACGGTCGTGACCGTATCTTGGGGTATAGAGTACTCTGGTATACGTAGCTGGCTTTGTTTGCCCTCACTCTCAGTATTCTGGTTCTGTGGCGTGACACACATTGATGCGGAGCAGATTGTTACAGCAAGTCAGCCTCGTTAATAAAGGCGACGCATTAAAATGCACGCCTAGCTGGAAAGTTCTAGTGGTTGTGGTAAGATCTTCTAGCGGAATGACTGTTGATCCCTTCCAACAAACAACTGATTGACTGTCTTTAGCGGTTGAAGATGCTTGTCTGCGTCTAGCGACTGGAGTAGCTTGACTGCTTCTAGCGGAAAACACATCTTAATGCTTACTTGTTTGATGTCTATTAAGATATGGCTTATAGTATAGGTTAATTTCCAGATGGTTGTCTGAAGATAGCTTTTAGTGGGACACTACTTTTTCTTTGTTTAGCAATCTGAAAATATTTTTAGGTTTTGGGACTTCTTCCTAGAAGCTCATGAGAGGCGTTGCCTACTTGACCCATGTCTGCTGACCAATCAAACCCCCCCCCCCATCCCCATCCCCATCCCCATCCCCCCACCGCGTGTAGGGTGATATATTGTAAAAATTTTGGAGATTGCGGAACTAAAACTTAACATTTTTTTAGCGCCAACAACAATGTCCAATGAATCTTGAATCCAAAAAGGCTCACCTTGTGAAACAAAAAGTTATGCTTTCAAGTCACTAACCATGCAGAAGCCCAATGCGATGCTTAATGCACATGTGCGAAATGCGCGTGTCACAAAAGCTCAATGCCCTATAGCTTGAGCCCGAGCTAAGCCTCAAGGGGTTTTAATCAAATGTGTGGTACAGTAATATCCGAATGTCGAGGTTAAAATATTTAACCTTTTGCAGACCATCCACATATAGCTGCCACCTGGGACAACTCACACCTTTATAATAAAATCAATATGAAATGACTACATGTTAAAATAAAAGAATTTATCATAAAATAAAAACTAATAGCGTGTGTGGGATATGCATTTGGATCAAGGGTTATTTATATAACCTCCATTATATTTTATGTTTATTATATGAACTTTTCTCATTTTGGAAATAATTACATGGACGTTCTATATATTTTATGTTACAAAATTTTTCATCCAGAGCATCCGAATTTATATAAATTTCATCTAAAGCATCGAAGTTTAAAAAATTACGAAAAAATATCAAAACTTTCATTGGAAGGACGTTTTATATTTTTTAATATTATATTCATATTGTTAATTTTTTTGCCGTTAACAGACGTTATGCAAAAAAAAAAAAAAATTAAACAATAGAAAATATCCTTTGGAAGGACGTTTTCTCAAGAGAAAATGTCCTTCCTAAGAGCGTTTTCTATTGTTTAAATTTTTTTTTTTTTTTTGCCTAGTCTCTCTTCCTGGTCTATATCGTGTCTCTCACTCTCTGGTCTCTCTCACTCTCTATCTCTCTCTCTCCTCTCTCTCTCACGTGTCTCTCTGGTCCCTCTCTCTCATCTCTCTCTCACTCTTTGTATGCTCTTTTTCTCTCATTCTCTTTCTTTCTCACCTCTCTTTTTATTAATTTTGAGGAATTTAATGAAAACCAAAAAAAATCTAGATTTTTTTTTTACTTTTGCTCACCTAGAGTTTTGAGAAAAAAATATTTTAATCTTTTTTTATAGAATTAAAATTATATTTTTTTATGTAATCCAAATACCACTAGTGTCATGGTACACGTGTTCCGTGTGCAATATATTTTTTAGCACGCGTCCCGTATGTCCAATTTTAAATCCATAAAATTTATTGAAATAAATATTGCACACAGAACGAGTGTGCTAAAAAGTTAAAATAAACATTGAAATAAATTCTTTATTTGTATTAGTATTATTCAATAAATTCTTATGGATTAAAAATTTGACATACGGGACGCGTATGCTAAAAAATATATTGTAAACACCCTGATTTTTAGAATTTAATTTAAAATTTTCATTAATTATTGTTGTAGAAATTTTTATATTTTTTAGTTAATTATGATAAATGTTCTTTTATGGATTTATATTTTTGTGTATTAAATTAATTATTAAAATATTATAAAAATTATATTTTTGGGTGTATAACTAATAATAGGATATTGTGTAATTTTTCTGGAATTTATTGGGACCAAAACTATTTTTTTATGGCCATATAAGCATTCTTATAATTAAACCAACCCAGACCGAATCAACTCAACCTAAACCAACCCAAATTAACCCAAAGCAAACCAATCGTAAACCCCAAACTGGATCCTCAACCTGAAATCCATAATCTACAGTAACTCCTTTTCTCTCCCGACCCTTTGGTTTCTGAACCCCCCTTCCTATTCGGAAATCGACCGAACCCGGCCCCGACCCCTCTTCTTCGTTTCCTTGTAACCACCCACCCTCACCCCTATAAAACCTCCAGCCTTGTCGAACCTCACCACCAACAACCCCTCTCTCATTTTCGACCATCGCCGCTGCCGTCAGCCGCCGGACCGCCGTGCGCCACCGCCGCGAAGACAGGCCGCCCAATTCGAGTAGCAGCAGTAACGTGAGGTATGCTACTTTCCACTCTCGTATCTCCCTGCACATTAATCAAAATGTCGACCCGTCGAATCCTATGCAAAGACCACATGACTCTCTTGAAACCTGTATAATTAGTTGGGTGTATCGTGTCCTATGTCGGTCGCAATTCACGACGCAAAACAGGAAAAAAAAGTCCCAATTTGTAGTTCAGAAAACTGTCTCAAACACCATATTTATGGCCATTTTTCTTCCAATCTAGTTAATATTTTTAAATTCTACTTAAACAGTAATTTAGACAATATAACCAAGATTTAATCCCTTAATTAGTTTATTTGAATTTGTTATATGTTGTAATTTATTCGTGGTTGAAGTTGACCAAAAATTTAATTTTTTAAACCCAAAATTTTTCGAAACGGGGTACGTCCCACTAAACGAGGCGACTTCGTCATGTGCAAATTGTATCAAAAGGCGTGTATCGTCAACACGGATGTGTAAAATTTTGTGAAAGTTGATTTGGATGTGCGTGCACACCGAAATCAACGCGTATCCGTCAAAAAGCTCTGTATTGGCCTGTTCTGACACTCGTCATAATTTCGTGTGTGCTTATCGTTTCGCAACAAAACTTATGCCATCGGATTCGCAGCGTTATGCTGGTCAAGTGACCCAAATTTTGTTCGATTTTGAGAACATTGATAAAACACCATTTCGTGGGCCCCACGGTTCCACTAGACGGGCTATTTCGTGACCGGCTCATCGGAATTCAGTTCTGAATATTCTATTGGGTTCATATCATCATTCTGGACTCGTAGACACTAAGTTTGATGAATTTTGAGAACTTTATCTTTTGGCACATTTTTCGGTGCGGAGTGGGCCACATGTGGACCCCACTTTGACCAAAAACTGTCAATTCTGTCCCTGTGTCCAAATTGAACTTTTATAGTCAATCCTAGCTATTTTACATATTCTGAGAGCGATGATAATGTTTGTTTCAGCATCCAGAGGCGTACCTAGAGATTCCAATTATATCGGAGCAACTGTCGGAGCTCAGAACCCAGACAAGTGTACCTTGCCAACTTACAGTAAATCTTGTGATATAATTTGTTTGAGTTCTTTCTATATATATATATATATATATATATATATATATATATATATTTATATTCTGTGATTTACCTGCTCAACCTAGGACCGTGAGACATTGCTTAACGTCCGAACAAGATTCGAGTGTCAACGCCATATGCGGAGTCGTGTAACGTCACTTAGAGAGTTGATTTCACGATCCTATATTTTACGTGCTTGCCTTACCAATTATGTCATACCATAGGACACTTGGCACTATTCATTTGACAGAATATTTTTTGAGTTATTCATGGTGATTCTGTATAGGTTTACATGATTCGTGACATAAGACTTGCATACATAGATACATTATGACTCATTGTACTAGCTAGAGGTCATGATCTTGCGTGTTATGGACATGAGACGTAAGGTTACATTGGGTAGGGAGAGACACACATGCTACAGGCTGATTATATATATATATATACTTATGTTACTGGAGAGTGCCTTAGTCTCTGTACCAGAGTTTTGGCACATGTATTTGGCCCTTCGTGATATTACTGCTACCGGCTCCCCGACACAGAGCTTGTAGCGATTTTAGCCTGAGTACTAGTGATGCTCTCAAATTGTATTTCACATAGCTGGTTACATAAATTGCCCTGAGGATCTATTTTTATATACTGTATTTTATTTGGCTTGAGTTATTCTTGTACCTTGCTATATCTCCTGAGGACCTGGATCCGGATTATGTCCCCAGGTACAACAGAGGAGGAATACCCTGAGGTTTATAGGACATGAGTTGACGCTGGAGCAGTATTGGCACCAGAGGACGAGGTTGTGCCAGAGGATTTCTCCTGAGTATTCTGTTACATACTCAGTTATTTCTGCTTCCAGTTATTTCATATCTTGACTCTTGGATTTATGTATTAACTTATTTTATCGGGTTGTTCCCCGAGATACTATTTATTTGGACTTGTTGATAGACTATATATTTTTTCTATTATCTTGACTGGTCTATCATATTGACTTGTGTTTACTTTCTGTGTATGAGATTAGAATTATTCTGTGATAGATGGTGTAAACTGCATTTATATTTATTACAGCTTAAGTGCACTCTAACGGGTTCATTAAATTGGGTTTGCCCATTGGAGTTGTTCTGCTGGCCATTCCCACGTGGCTAGTCCCTCGATATTTTGGGACTGGGACGTGACATATATTGCACACGGAACGCATGTACCATGGCACTAGTGGTATTTGGATTACATAAAAAATATAATTTTAATTCTCTAAAGAAAGATCAAAATATTTTTTTCTCAAAACTCTGTAGTAAGCAAAAGTAAAAAAAAAAATTCGAGAATTTTTTTGGATTTTATTAAATTCCTCAAATTTAAAAAAGAGAGAGGTGAGAAAGAAAGAGGGTGAGAGAAAAAGAGCAGACAAAGAGAGAGAGAGAGAGAGAGAGAGAAAGACGAGAGACGAGAGATGAGAAAGAGAGAGAGAGAGAGAGACACGAAAGAGATGAGAGAGAGAGAGTGAGAGGAGAGAGAGAGTGAGAGAGACCAGAGAGAGAGAGAGAGAGAGAGAGTCGAGAGAGAGATCAGAGAGAGTCATTGTCACGCCCCGGTCCCGTCCAGGCCGCCGCTCCGCCCTGCCCCGCCCCGTGCGGCCGGGAATTTACGAACCGGACACGTATCACCGTGCCTCGACGCGCCGGACGCGAATCACCGCGCCCGTCCCGCGGGTGCGAGGGAGTAAGGGAGCCAAGCGAATGGCCCGTTCGAGCTTTCGGGGGACGTGATGCCGCACGGGCCTGGGGTTGCGCCCGTGCAAGGCCAATCGTTTAAGTTGATAGTTGGCTATCATCGCATCAATCGAGTTAGCAGCGGAAAGGGACTTGTTGCAATGCAATGCATTAGCCAACTGAGTGTTCGGGACAATCGAGGCAACTTGGGTTTCCTTTAGCAAAGGCACACGTTCGTTCCATACATTATGCCCCCTTATACGATAGCATTCTCGGGGCATCAATCGAAACCAGGATTCCGGGTCTTCGGGACTGTGGCACGCCTATCGCTCCCTCGGACGATCCAGTACCTGCGAACAAGTAAATAGTTGGTGGGTCAGCACTTTATACAAGTACTGGTGAGATAAATCAACTGAACAGAAACAAGCATTCACTCAAACAGGCACTAAGTAATCATGTTATAAAATATTACATTACTAGTGATCTTTCTAGTTTTACCTAGGTTCGTTTCATGCAGTTCTAGCAGAGTCGATTTACTTGTTTAGAAACATGTTTGGAAATAGAGTTTCATATTGAATATGCAAGCAAGCAAACCGTTCATGTTCCAGGGTGTGCGTAGCGTGTCTCGTGCGACTCCAGGGTCAGATGCAAAGCTAGACACACAATGCACAATCTTAGGGGCAGTCACTATCCAAGCCAACACAATGACTTAGCTATATGCAGGACGGTCCCCGAGTATCTCAGGATCGGCAGCTGGTGGAACAACGTACCAATGACTCATTCTCTGATGCTAATTGTCACGCCCCAGTCCCAAAAATATGTAGGACTAGGACACGTAAGCATGCCAGCCGCATGGATATGGCAACTCCAATATATGGAAACCAAATCCATACGTACGCTGTATTATGAATATCAAATCCACAAGTGGTAAAAATGTAATACAAGTCACAGGGTAAAATCTAAATCTCATCCACCAAAATCATATCTGAATAAAATAACCAATGTCTATGAAACTAGATCTCAATAAGAAGTATCTAAGGATGATAGTTGGATGAAAACAAATCCACTACCAACTCAAATGGAAAAGTAAATACAATATAAGTACAACTCACTCAAACAATATAAGTACCAGCTACCAATCACGGCTCGAAGGGAAGACATCCACGAAGCTTCTATATCCTTCCAATCTGCGCTCCTGCAAATACTCAAGAACAGGTACACCTGGCAGCGGACCAGGTCCTCAGAGGGACATAACAAGTATACTTAAACACATGCCAATAAAGTACTGAAATAAATATCCAATGGGTCGCCTAACCATCTATGTGAATGCAGTTTGAGAACAACTTTCTAACAAGTGAGCTATCTGGCTGAGAACTGGGATTGGCATGACTCTCTCGGAGAACCAGGGGCCTCAAAGGCATGTCGTCTTTTGAACGGCAGAGGCCCGCCAAGTAGTAAAGGGGTCATCACCGCCCGTATCTCCAGCGGAGCTTCCGGGTTACAGAAGGAAAAGTGTAAAGGAGCTCAAATGTGATACTTGTTGTTCTTCCCACCCCATGCTCTAAGCATGTCACATCCATGACACGATTTGGTCCATAGCCTATTCATAGTACCCTAGCCCAATCCTGCAACCAAACAAGGACAAGGATGGGACCACCGTACTACAATAGGCTATGTCCCTAGACCTCTAATAACTGCTAAGTCTTCTAGCATGCAAAGTTTCTAACAGCAGTTATTCCTAACGCACGGCCCACACGTACAGGAGGCCAACCCTGCACGCAAGTCCGTGATCTCTATATGAGACTCACACTCGTGTAACAACTGTGTCACGGCCAATGAACCTAATGATGCTACATGATAATGGGGTAGTCTCATGAACAAGGTCAATGCAAATACATAAATAAAAACATATCGCGACGACACTGTCGCGCGTATTTTATATAACAGTTAAAATATATGAACTAAAGACAGAAAATAAAGATGCATACAACATATGGAATATAAATAACAGTACAATGGCAAGGTATACTTGCCTGGGGTCCTGTTGTTGGTATGAATCAGAGTCAAAGTCACAGTCTAAATAGCCTATATATTACAAATTTATCACGTCAAAAGATAATTTATTTTAATTTATTTAATTCTGGAATAATTACTCTAAAATCCTATTTTAATCTTATTATTCTGATTTTTATGTTTATTCCTAAATTTTGTCCAAAGAAACTGAATTTTATCAACTCGAGACTCATGGCACGCAAATCGAGGCAATCTGTTGACCAAAAAGTCAACCGATACAAACTCGACTTTCATGCATGATTTTCTGTAGATTTCAGCATCAAAAACATACTAAAATTTACGGCTCTTCTGAATTCAAATTCGTTTGGGAATTATGGCACATACAAATTTTGTATTGTGCACCGACGGTTAAATTCTACCCTAGAAGTTCTACAGAATTAACAGTATGTAAATACTTCGAAATAAATTTTGGAAAAAATATATGTCAATGATCTCGACATTAGCTTTCCGAAACTTTAAACGGTTCTTGATTCTGATTCCTGGTTCTCCCGAAATCACGAAAACATCGAAACACGTCTATTTTCGGACATGATGTGCTCTACGAATTTTCCAGAATTTAATACTTATAATTTCGTAAGAAAATTTATATAAACAGAAATCTAACCTCAATATCATTCTAACAAAAAAACTGGAGCGCATTTGGAGTCCGGAGCTAGGAGATATCGTCTTTTTAATTCGTCATAACTAGTAGAAAATGAGGCTGAATTTATGACGAATTTTGACTATTTTTTGGACGAAAAAGAGAGGAATTTGGAAAAAAAAAATATGAAGGATGAGGTATTTATAATGGTGGACACTACTTAATTAAATACGACTAGGATTGGTTAATTTGGATAGGATTATGATGAATTTAAATAAAGATAGGATATGCATGAAGTTGATTTTCTAGTAGGTTCAGGATTTGAATTAATTCAAAATAGAGTTTGAATTTATCTCAATAATTTATAATCTTAAATATAATTAAAGATAATACAAATAATTTATAAAATCTTATTAATATCTATTAACACTAAATTAGTATCTATCTAATATTAAGACTATATATATCCAAATAAATCCTAAATAATTTTAAAATCTAAATAAATTTCTCAAAATTCTAAATAAATTACAAAAAAATATAATTAAATATTTTAAACTAAAATAAATATTTGGTAGGAATGACATGCAAGTATGGTCGTATAGTAAATCATAGAAGTCCTAGAAATTTATGTTTTCTAAGTTTTAATTACCAAAAATTCTAGAAAAATCTCCAAAAATCTAAAATAACCTAAAATAATTCTAAATAAATATTTATATAAGTAAATATATCAAGAAATTTATTTTCTAATTAACTAAGAGCATATTCTAAATAAATTCAACATATATAATAAATATAATAATATAAAATATACACAAAATACCTATTTTTGGTGAGGGAGTTTACAATCTATCCAACTTAAAATAATTTCGTCCTCGAAATTAAAATAAGGCATAATTTGTTAAATCCTTCACATTCGTACATAAGGTATGTCAATCGCAATCTCTTCCAAAAATTTAAATAATAAAATCTATTCGAATCTATCGCGATCACTTCAAAATTAATATAACCACTGTTTAAATCAAAATTCAACCTGTCGTTCTCTCTTCTCGACTTTTTTTTTTTCAACATTCAAATCTAACTCAAGTCTATATGACATCCCACATCAAAATTTATATCACCATTTTCAACTATCATAATCTCCTCTAGACCTTGAACAATAAACAATTCTAATCAAATCTTATTCCTATTCTCAAATTAAGAATTTTGTACTCTTCAAATATTTAAACTCAATTTACATCCTCAATATTTCAAATAGGTGACCCAACAATCAAAATTAAATTTTTAATTCAAATAATCAAATTGTAAAATTTAAATCTAATTCACCAGTTGTTCAAGTCTAAAATTCTATATTTATCCTAAAAATTTAAATCGATGATTCATCCTTCAATATTCAAAATTTAAATCATGTGCTCAAAGTATAAATATTGGGTCCTCCATATCAAGATTTTTAAATTCATTAAATCCTCATTATCTTAATCCTTCTTTTAAAATTCTCCATATTTAAAAGGACTTAATCTCTCAATCTAATCCTACTTGATCACAATCTAAAAGAATTCTCCGCAAGTTTAATAATGCAATTTCTACCCAACTTAGAATTTACCCATCTATCACATAAGGCTCTTACACTTAAGAAAAATATTCCTCAATTTATTTTCTCATGTCATTCAATCCTCAAAACTTTAACACCAACTATATCATATGTGATATGCCCTTAATCAATTATGAAATACAGTCACCAAATAATGTGATTGGCCTATGGGGTATATCTTGTACTACCCGTGTATCACTTATATCCAAGCACGAGATTTCGTCTTTCCGAAACAAGGAAAGACGGAAAGCAACGGAAAAGAGTTCAAGGAGGGGTAATAGAATGGAAGTATGGGACTCAAAGCGTTTAAAGAATTCAAATGAGAATTGTCAAGACAGTTGTGGATTGAAATCTTAATTTGGTAATTTTCTATTCGCATGCTCACATCGGTGCAGTTATGTACTTGATATGATATGCTTTGTCGTATCTAGAGGGTAAGTATATTTGTCTACTGGTCCACTATATATCTCAATCCACGTAAAATGCTATTGCGAAGGGCGAATCAAGCGCACTAAGGTTAGCTAGACCTTAATATACTGATTCTGAATTGTATTATTGTGGGCCTCCCCAATAATACATATGTCATGAACAAGCTCGATAAAGAATAAGCTTGCAAAAACTAGGCTATAATAGCAGCATAAGTCAAGGTAGTACAGCAAATATAAGTACGCTAGATGATGATGAAAGGAGGTATAATTTAATTCAAGTTCACAAAAACAAAAACAACTAAGTAACAATAATAAAAGACTCTACAATCCCTACAGTTATCATACAACCTCGTTGTCTAAGTCGCTAGTCGACCAAATAGGGGCAAGGACCTCTAAATTCTATCGTTTGAATAAACACTGTCGTCTTTTGCTAGCATGCAATTAATGTCATTCAGTTACACTACCTTGATGGGTCAAGTGGACTATGTGATACTAGGTTGTGAGACATACTACCCAACTTAAAAGAATTAAACTGATACTGTGATTGTCTTAAGGATACCGTAGAAACTCCTGTTAAGGTCTACGAGAAGGGGTCTTGGTACTTATTAGGGTATCCTCTTATATTACATAGGTCATGGTCGTCTTTGTCTTAGTCATAGTGCTTATAGAACAAGTGTCAATAGTAAGGATAGAAGAGTTACTAGCCTCAAGGTAAAAGGGGATATAACTTATATCGAGGTGGGGGTACATGCTACGCAATTTAAAACTAAGGGATAATCACCAGGTCACAATCTACAAGAATAACTTAAACCATCAAGTTCTAACTACTAAGCACACAATTTCAAAATTTAACATTAACAACTATAATCCTAGCAACTATATGTCCTTAACACAGAATAAAATTACCTAGCCTATAATCAGAAGTGTCAGATGGCACGAGTTGAAAGATGAAGAGAAGAAACATAATTAGTCGTCGCACAATAGCGAGTGCTATGGTCGCAGAGGAGCAATATATGAAATTAAAAATAGAGGGCTCTAGATAGCATCATAGTTTTCTAAGGGGATGGTATGCTAGTTGCTATGTTCGAGGTATGATCAAGAAAAAAAGTGTTAATTATATTCCTCTAGGCTTCCTAAGGTGTTGTCTACTAATAATAAGACAATGATCTAAGTTTATAGTTCTCCAATACTATCTAACTATGAAGGTTAGGTTCAATCCTAATTTTCAATTTTTGGTTTTCTATTGGTTCCTCAATACTAGGGTCAAACATTATGGTAAAACTTCTAGCTAACTCTAGTAGTGTCTATACTACTCTCAAGTCCTCATAATACATTAAGGGGTAATGGTGAACCAATCTATAGATAAGGAATTCTAGGTTTCACTAGATATTCTAAACTTAGTGGTGTGTCTATATTCTCATTGTATTCTTAATAGGTGTGCTACTCTAATTATCATCTAACAACAGGAACTTCTATATTCTAGGAGAAGGCTATACTTAAAGAACTATTAGGGAAGCACATGAATCAAGCATGATGCAATTGTTCAAATAGAACAGATAGGAGAAAGATGAATCATAGTCAATGTGGATGAGATCCTATACTCTAGTCCTAGGTGCAGGCTTGTTCGGTACAGTAACGTAACCGAGACAATATACTCTCGACCTGCATGGGCCACCACAAAAACATGTCACGCCCCAGTCCCAAAAATATGTAGGACTAGGACACGTAAGCATGCCAGCCGCATGGATATGGCAACTCCAATATATGGAAACCAAATCCATACGTACGCTGTATTATGAATATCAAATCCACAAGTGGTAAAAATGTAATACAAGTCACAGGGTAAAATCTAAATCTCATCCACCAAAATCATATCTGAATAAAATAACCAATGTCTATGAAACTAGATCTCAATAAGAAGTATCTAAGGATGATAGTTGGATGGAAACAAATCCACTACCAACTCAAATGGAAAAGTAAATACAATATAAGTACAACTCACTCAAACAATATAAGTACCAGCTACCAATCACGGCTCGAAGGGAAGACATCCACGAAGCTTCTATATCCTTCCAATCTGCGCTTCTGCAAATACTCAAGAACAGGTACACCTGGCAGCGGACCAGGTCCTCAGAGGGACATAACAAGTATACTTAAACACATGCCAATAAAGTACTGAAATAAATATCCAATGGGTCGCCTAACCATCTATGTGAATGCAGTTTGAGAACAACTTTCTAATAAGTGAGCTATCTGGCTGAGAACTGGGATTGGCATGACTCTCTCGGAGAACCAGGGGCCTCAAAGGCATATCGTCTTTTGAACGGCAGAGGCCCGCCAAGTAGTAAAGGGGTCATCACCGCCCGTATCTCCAGCGGAGCTTCCGAGTTACAGAAGGAAAAGTGTAAAGGAGCTCAAATGTGATACTTGTTGTTCTTCCCACCCCATGCTCTAAGCATGTCACATCCATGACACGATTTGGTCCATAGCCTATTCTTAGTACCCTAGCCCAATCCTGCAACCAAACAAGGACAAGGATGGGACCACCGTACTACAATAGGCTATGTCCCTAGACCTCTAATAACTGCTAAGTCTTCTAGCATGCAAAGTTTCTAACAGCAGTTATTCCTAACGCACGGCCCACACGTACAGGAGGCCAACCCTGCACGCAAGTCCGTGATCTCTATATGAGACTCACACTCGTGTAACAACTGTGTCACGGCCAATGAACCTAATGATGCTACATGATAATGGGGTAGTCTCATGAACAAGGTCAATGCAAATACATAAATAAAAACATATCGCGACGACACTGTCGCGCGTATTTTATATAACAGTTAAAATATATGAACTAAAGACAGAAAATAAAGATGCATGCAACATATGGAATATAAATAATAGTACAATGACAAGGTATACTTGCCTGGGGTCCTGCTGTTGGTATGAATCAGAGTCCAAGTCACAGTCCAAATAGCCTATGTATTACAAATTTATCACGTCAAAAGATAATTTATTTTAATTTATTTAATTCTGGAATAATTACTCTAAAATCCTATTTTAATCTTATTATTCTGATTTTTATGTTTATTCCTAAATTTTGTCCAAAGAAACTGAATTTTATCAACTCGAGACTCATGGCACGCAAATCGAGGCGATCTGTTGACCAAAAAGTCAACCGATACAAACTCGACTTTCATGCATGATTTTCTGTAGATTTCAGCATCAAAAACATACTGGAATTTACGGCTCGTCTGAATTCAAATTCGTTTGGAAATTATGGCACATACAAATTTTGTATTGTGCACCGACGGTTAAATTCTACCCTAGAAGTTCTACAGAATTAACAGTATGTAAATACTTCGAAATAAATTCTGGGAAAAATATATGTCAATGATCTCGACATTAGCTTTCCGAAACTTTAAACGGTTCATGATTCTGATTCCTGGTTCTCCCGAAATCACGAAAACATCGAAACACGTCTATTTTTGGACATGCTGTGCTCTACGAATTTTCCAGAATTTAATACTAATAATTTCGTAAGAAAATTTATATAAACAAAAATCTAACCTCAATATCATTCTAACAAAAAAAACTGGAGCGCGTTTGGAGTCCGGAGCTAGGAGATATCGTCTTTTTAATTCGTCATAACTAGTAGAAAATGAGGCTGAATTTATGACGAATTTTAACTATTTTTTGGACGAAAAAGAGAGGAATTTGGGAGAAAAAAAATGAAGGATGAGGTATTTATAATGGTGGACACTACTTAATTAAATATGACTAGGATTGGTTAATTTGGATAGGATTATGATGAATTTAAATAAGGATAGGATATGCATGAAGTTAATTTTCTAGTAGGTTCAGGATTTGAATTAATTCAAAATAGAGTTTGAATTTATCTCAATAATTTATAATCTTAAATATAATTAAAGATAATACAAATAATTTATAAAATCTTATTAATATCTATTAACACTAAATTAGTATCTATCTAATATTAAGACTATATATATCCAAATAAATCCTAAATAATTTTAAAATCTAAATAAATTTCTTAAAATTCTAAATAAATTACAAAAAAATATAATTAAATATTTTAAACTAAAATAAATATTTGGTCGGAATGACATGCAAGTATGGTCGTATAGTAAATCATAGAAGTCCTAGAAATTTATGTTTTCTAAGTTTTAATTACCAAAAATTCTAAAAAAATCTCCAAAAATCTAAAATAACCTAAAATAATTCTAAATAAATATTTATATAAGTAAATATATCAAGAAATTTATTTTCTAATTAACTAAGAGTATATTCTAAATAAATTCAACATATATAATAAATATAATAATATAAAATATACACAAAATACATATTTTTGGTGAGGGAGTTTACACTAATGGCAGCTGTGACCCATGGTGGCTATGACGCATGCAGTTCAGCTCTCACCAAAAGTCATTGTCCGACCGCGTGCGAATGCATGGAACACTATCAAATAAACTCTAGTATGCAGACGAGATGAACCATCAGAATACACTCATTGTTGCGGGGCAATCCGACTTATCACTTGAACACGTTCAGGCACAGTATGGTTCTCTCGAAGCATAGACGATAGTGAACATATTCATGCACTCTAAGCAGGCGATTCAGGATTCTCGTTAAGCAGGCATTGTTTCAAAGACAAGCTAGGTGAGTTCGTTCATTAACATGCAAGGCAGGTTCTATCATTCTCTTAAGAAAATATTGCAAGCAAAAACTCAGGTTATTATTAAGGCGTGCAAGAATCAGAGAACGAAGTTCTGCCCACTCACCTTGATACATAACGCCGGCGTGGAGCGGGGCGTTACATACTTACCAACCAACAAAAAGTTTCGTCCTCGAAACTTCAAGGATAAACTTCTCGATATCTCGAGTAGCGATAGTGCCGTCCCTCGCCGTACTCAATCGAAACAATCAAGCAATTTAAGTTCAGGAAACATTTTGCACTTTGAGAATATCTATGGACTTATTGTATGGAACGCTCTTTGCAAAACCATATCGATAATATCTCAGAGTCATAGCAACGGTTTGGGCCAGAGAATCGATTCCGCTCTGATACCATTCTGTCACGCCCCGGTCCCGCCCGGGCCGCCGCTCCGCCCTGCCCCGCCCCGTGCGGCCGGGAATTAACGAACCGGACACGTATCACCGTGCCTCGGCGCGCCGGACGCGAATCACCGCGCCCGTCCCGCGGGTGCGAGGGAGGAAGGGAGCCAAGCGAATGGCCCGTTCGAGCTTTCGGGCGACTTGATGCCGCACGGGCCTGGGGTTGCGCCCGTACAAGGCCAATAGTTTAAGTTGATAGTTGGCTATCATCGCATCAATCGAGTTAGCAGCGGAAAGGGACTTGTTGCAATGCAATGCATTAGCCAACTGAGTGTTCGGGACAATCGAGGCAACTTGGGTTTCCTTTAGCAAAGGCACACGTTCGTTCCATACATTATGCCCCCTTATACGATAGCATTCTCGGGGCATCAATCGAAACCAGGATTCCGGGTCTTCGGGACTGTGGCACGCCTATCGCTCCCTCGAACGATCCAGTACCTGCGAACAAGTAAACTGTTGGTGGGTCAGCACTTTATACATAGCGGGAATCACCCTCGCCAGCGCTCCCGCGGAACGATCGCTTAACCCATCCGGACGTGATGCCGCACGAGCGTGAGCCACGCCCGTGCAAGGCCATGGTTCATTGGCTGGCGGTTAGAGTTCTAAGCCACAGAGTCGCACAGATTGTCCGAGTGCAGCGGAGTCATGAACGCATAGGCGATCGGTAACAGGTTCACTGAGTCGGCAAATATAGCGGAAGCATAGAAACACAAGTTGAAGTAAAGCAAGCTCCTTTATTGATATAAACTTGTGTTACAGGCGGCGTATAGCCGAGATTACAAGTCGCTCAAGCCTCTCTCTCTGAAACAGTAAAAGCGTGCCAAGTGGCTACAACTGTGAAATGATTGTACAGGCGATGGTCAGGCGATGTTCACAACTTATGTCTTGTATATGTGCTTCAGTCCCGGACGCACCGTTGCAAGGCTTCAGAGGGAACTCCTGGCCTTAGCACGCACGAAGGAGGCGTCCGCACCGCACGAGGTTCTCCCGCACCCTGCATACAAACTGGTGGATTATCAGTACATTGAATGCACTGGTGGGGAAGCTACTCGCCCGCTCGACAAATCCAAACATGTAATACAGGTTCCGTGCACAACTATTAAGTTATCTTTCTAGTTGCCTTAGGATTAGTTTCATGCAGTTCTAGCAGAGTCGATTTACTTGTTTAGAAACATGTTTGGAAACAGAGTTTCATATTGAATATGCAAGCAAGCAAACCGTTCATGTTCCAGGGTGTGCGTAGCGTGTCTCGTGCGACTCCAGGGTCAGATGCAAAGCTAGACACACAATGCACAATCTTAGGGGCAGTCACTATCCAAGCCAACACAATGACTTAGCTATATGCAGGACGGTCCCCGAGTATCTCAGGATCGGCAGCTGGTGGAACAGCGTACCAATGACTCATTCTCTGATGCTAATGGCAGCTGTGACCAATGGTGGCTATGACGCATGCAGTTCAGCTCTCCACCAAAAGCCATTGTCCGTGTCACGCCCCGGTCCCGCCCGGGCCGCCGCTCCGCCCTGCCCCGCCCCGTGCGGCCGGGAATTAACGAACCGGACACGTATCACCGTGCCTCCGCGGGCCGGACGCGAATCACCGCGCCCGTCCCGCGGGTGCGAGGGAGGAAGGGAGCCAAGCGAATGACCCGTTCGAGCTTTCGGGGGACGTGATGCCGCACGGGCCTGGGGTTGCGCCCGTGCAAGGCCAATCGTTTAAGTTGATAGTTGGCTATCATCGCATCAATCGAGTTAGCAGCGGAAAGGGACTTGTTGCAATGCAATGCATTTAGCCAACTGAGTGTTCGGGATAATCGAGGCAACTTGGGTTTCCTTTAGCAAAGGCACACGTTCGTTCCATACATTATGCCCTCTTATACGATAGCATTCTCGGGGCAACAATCGAAACCAGGATTCCGGGTCTTCGGGACTGTGGCACGCCTATCGCTCCCTCGGACGATCCAGTACCTGCGAACAAGTAAACTGTTGGTGGGTCAGCACTTTATACAAGTACTGGTGAGATAAATCAACTGAACAGAAACAAGCATTCACTCAAACAGGCACTAAGTAATCATGTTATAAAACATTACATTACTAGTGATCTTTCTAGTTTTACCTAGGTTCGTTTCATGCAGTTCTAGCAGAGTCGATTTACTTGTTTAGAAACATGTTTGGAAACAGAGTTTCATATTGAATATGCAAGCAAGCAAACCGTTCATGTTTCAGGGTGTTCGCAGCGTGTCTCGTGCGACTCGAGGGTCTGATGCATAGCTAGACACACGATGCACATTCTTAGGGGCAGTCACTATCCAAGCCAACACAATGACTTAGCTATATGCAGGACGGTCCCCGAGTAACTCAGGATCGGCAGCTGGTGGAACAGCATACCAATGACTCTTTATCTGATGCTAGAGGCAGCTGTGACTCATGGTTGCTTTGCACTGTCATGGTAGCAGCCGTGACACATGCAGTTCAGCTCTCCACCAAAAGCCATTGTCCGACCGCGTGCGAATGCATGGAACACTATCAAATAAACTCTAGTATGCAGACGAGACGAACCATCAGAATACACTCATTGTTGTGGGGCAATCCGACTTATCACTTGAATACGTTCAGGCACAGTATGGTTCTCTCGAAGCATAGACGATAGTGAACATATTCATGCACTCTAAGCAGGCGATTCAGGATTCTCGTTAAGCAGGCATTGTTTCAAAGATAAGCTAGGTGAGTTCGTTTATTAACATGCAAGGCAGGTTCTATCATTCTCTTAAGAAAACATTGCAAGCAAAAACTCAGATTATTATTAAGGCGTGCAAGAATCAGAGAACGAAGTTCTGCCCACTCACCTTGATACATAACGCCGGCGCAGAGCGGGGCGTTACATACTTACCAACCAACAAAAAGTTTTGTCCTCGAAACTTCAAGGATAAACTTCTCGATATCCCGAGTAGCGATAGTGCCGTCCCTCGCCGTACTCAATCGAAACAATCAAGCAATTCAAGTTCAGGAAACATTTTGCACTTTGAGAATATCTATGGACTTATTGTATGGAACGCTCTTTGCAAAACCATATCGATAATATCTCAGAGTCATAGCAACGGTTTGGGCCAGAGAATCGATTCCGCTCTGATACCATTCTGTCACGCCCCGGTCCCGCCCGGGCCGCCGCTCCGCCCTGCCCCGCCCCGTGCGGCCGGGAATTAACGAACCGGACACGTATCACCGTGCCTCGGCGCGCCGGACGCGAATCACCACGCCCGTCCCGCGGGTGCGAGGGAGGAAGGGAGCCAAGCGAATGGCCCGTTCGAGCTTTCGGGGGACGTGATGCCGCACGGGCCTGGGGTTGCGCCCGTGCAAGGCCAATCGTTTAAGTTGATAGTTGGCTATCATCGCATCAATCGAGTTAGCAGCGGAAAGGGACTTGTTGCAATGCAATGCATTTAGCCAACTGAGTGTTCGGGACAATCGAGGCAACTTGGGTTTCCTTTAGCAAAGGCACACGTTCGTTCCATACATTATGCCCTCTTATACGATAGCATTCTCGGGGCAACAATCGAAATCAGGATTCCGGGTCTTCGGGACTGTGGCACGCCTATCGCTCCCTCGGACGATCCAGTACCTGCGAACAAGTAAACTGTTGGTGGGTCAGCACTTTATACAAGTACTGGTGAGATAAATCAACTGAACAGAAACAACCATTCACTCAAACAGGCACTAAGTAATCATGTTATAAAACATTACATTACTAGTGATCTTTCTAGTTTTACCTAGGTTCGTTTCATGCAGTTCTAGCAGAGTCGATTTACTTGTTTAGAAACATGTTTGGAAACAGAGTTTCATATTGAATATGCAAGCAAGCAAACCGTTCATGTTTCAGGGTGTTCGCAGCGCGTCTCGTGCGACTCGAGGGTCTGATGCATAGCTAGACACACGATGCACATTCTTAGGGGCAGTCACTATCCAAGCCAACACAATGACTTAGCTATATGCAGGGCGGTCCCCGAGTAACTCAGGATCGGCAGCTGGTGGAACAGCATACCAATGACTCTTTATCTGATGCTAGAGGCAGCTGTGACTCATGGTTGTTTTGCACTATCATGGTAGCAGCCGTGACACATGCAGTTCAGCTCTCCACCAAAAGCCATTGTCCGACCGCGTGCGAATGCATGGAACACTATCAAATAAACTCTAGTATGCAGACGAGACGAACCATCAGAATACACTCATTGTTGCGAGGCAATCCGACTTATCACTTGAACACGTTCAGGCACAGTATGGTTCTCTCGAAGCATAGACGATAGTGAACATATTCATGCACTCTAAGCAGGCGATTCAGGATTCTCGTTAAGCAGGCATTGTTTCAAAGACAAGCTAGGTGAGTTCGTTTATTAACATGCAAGGCAGGTTCTATCATTCTCTTAAGAAAACATTGCAAGCAAAAACTCAGGTTATTATTAAGGCGTGCAAGAATCAGAGAACGAAGTTCTGCCCACTCACCTTGATACATAACGCCGGCGCAGAGCGGGGCGTTACATACTTACCAACCAACAAAAAGTTTCGTCCTCGAAACTTCAAGGATAAACTTCTCGATATCCCGAGTAGCGATAGTGCCGTCCCTCGCCGTACTCAATCGAAACAATCAAGCAATTCAAGTTCAGGAAATATTTTGCACTTTGAGAATATCTATGGACTTATTGTATGGAACGCTCTTTGCAAAACCATATCGATAATATCTCAGAGTCATAGCAACGGTTTGGGCCAGAGAATCGATTCCGCTCTGATACCATTCTGTCACGCCCCGGTCCCGCCCGGGCCGCCGCTCCGCCCTGCCCCGCCCCGTGCGGCCGGGAATTAACGAACCGGACACGTATCACCGTGCCTCGGCGCGCCGGACGCGAATCACTGTGCTCGTCCCGCGGGTGCGAGGGAGGAAGGGAGCCAAGCGAATGGCCCGTTCGAGCTTTCAGGGGACGTGATGCCGCACGGGCCTGGGGTTGCGCCCGTGCAAGGCCAATCGTTTAAGTTGATAGTTGGCTATCATCGCATCAATCGAGTTAGCAGCGGAAAGGGACTTGTTGCAATGCAATACATTTAGCCAACTGAGTGTTCGGGACAATCGAGGCAACTTGGGTTTCCTTTAGCAAAGGCACACGTTCGTTCCATACATTATGCCCTCTTATACGATAGCATTCTCGGGGCAACAATCGAAACCAGGATTCCGGGTCTTCGGGACTGTGGCACGCCTATCGCTCCCTCGGACGATCCAGTACCTGCGAACAAGTAAACTGTTGGTGGGTCAGCACTTTATACAAGTACTGGTGAGATAAATCAACTGAACAGAAACAAGCATTCACTCAAACAGGCACTAAGTAATCATGTTATAAAACATTACATTACTAGTGATCTTTCTAGTTTTACCTAGGTTCGTTTTATGCAGTTCTAGCAGAGTCGATTTACTTGTTTAGAAACATGTTTGGAAACAGAGTTTCATATTGAATATGCAAGCAAGCAAACCGTTCATATTTCAGGGTGTTCGCAGCGTGTCTCGTGCGACTCGAGGGTCTGATGCATAGCTAGACACACGATGCACATTCTTAGGGGCAGTCACTATCCAAGCCAACACAATGACTTAGCTATATGCAGGGCGGTCCCTGAGTAACTCAGGATCGGCAGCTGGTGGAACAGCATACCAATGACTCTTTATCTGATGCTAGAGGCAGCTGTGACTCATGGTTGCTTTGCACTATCATGGTAGCAGCCGTGACACATGCAGTTCAGCTCTCCACCAAAAGCCATTGTCCGACCGCGTGCGAATGCATGGAACACTATCAAATAAACTCTAGTATGCAGACGAGACGAACCATCAGAATACACTCATTGTTGCGGGGCAATCCGACTTATCACTTGAACACGTTCAGGCACAGTATGGTTCTCTCGAAGCATAGACGATAGTGAACATATTCATGCACTCTAAGCAGGCGATTCAGGATTCTCGTTAAGCAGGCATTGTTTCAAAGACAAGCTAGGTGAGTTCGTTTATTAACATGCAAGGCAGGTTCTATCATTCTCTTAAGAAAACATTGCAAGCAAAAACTCAGGTTATTATTAAGGCGTGCAAGAATCAGAGAACGAAGTTCTGCCCACTCACCTTGATACATAACGCCGGCGCGGAGCGGGGCGTTACAGTCCGACCGCGTGCGAATGCATGGAACACTATCAAATAAACTCTAGTATGCAGACGAGACGAACCATCAGAATACACTCATTGTTGCGGGACAATCCGACTTATCACTTGAACACGTTCAGGCACAGTATGGTTCTCTCGAAGCATAGACGATAGTGAACATATTCATGCACTCTAAGCAGGCGATTCAGGATTCTCGTTAAGCAGGCATTGTTTCAAAGACAAGCTAGGTGAGTTCGTTCATTAACATGCAAGGCAGGTTCTATCATTCTCTTAAGAAAATATTGCAAGCAAAAACTCAGGTTATTATTAAGGCGTGCAAGAATCAGAGAACGAAGTTCTGTCCACTCACCTTGATACATAACACCGGCGCGGAGCGGGGCGTTACAGTCATGAGAGGAAAAAAAAATAGAAAACGTCCTTAGGAAGTACATTTTTTTTTTAAACGTCCTTAGGAAAAATAGAGACACGAGAGAGTTTTTAAACTTCGATGCTTTATATGGAATTTATATAAATTCGGATGCTCTGGATGAAAATTTCCATTTATGTTATAATGATAGTTAGTGTGATAACCCTTTAGATAAAACATAAAATATAGAAGATGTATATATAACAAATATAAAATATAAAAAATATTAGTGTAATAATTTTTAAAACAAGAAAGATCAGTGTAATAAACATAAAATTCAGAGGAGATTAAACCATTCCAGCAATTATCATGTTGCTAATATTAGGTAGAGGTGGCTCACCTGGGATAGCGTTGTGGCTCCACCTCTTCTTAGGAATTAGGGTTCGGTGGTGGAAATTAGGAAGGGCTAAAATACTATTTTTTGTATTAAGGACACAAAATTGTCTGTAGTAGGGTTAGATGGAATATGATTAGAGTGCATTAACCTACAAAACCCATAAATTTTTGGGTATGCCGCTAACTAATTGCCTATGAAAACAGTTTACTATAACAATAAAAATTTGAAAAAACAAAGAAAAACTTTTGAAAAGTAGCAAAAATATAGAAATAAAAGACAATACAAATAAAAAAAAAAAGGAAATTTTCTTTGAAGTTTAAGTTACAGAATTACTAAGTAAATTCACGAACAACATACGTAATTTTTTTTTTTTTTGATATTGTTGAAAAATAATTTGAATATTTGAATATAATTGAATTAAAATTTATTATATTTATATTTTAATTAGAACTTGTTATAAATGTGTTTTATTTTAATTAAAATTTACTATAAAAATATATGTGTAGGTAGTTAGATAATATCAGATAATTAAACTATTAATTAAAATATTTTTTTTTAATTTTTAATTATGACAATTCATTTAGACAAATTTTAAATTATAATTTAAAATAAGTTAAAATTTATTTTATTTTATTTTTAATTAATTATAAATTTACGTATGAATAGACGACTCGTTTTTTGTAGTCATCTTCAAACAATTTTATAATAGTAAAAAAAATTATTATTATTATTAAAAAAAGGTTGGCGGTTTAAGAAGAGAAAAATATTCAGAAAAATGAGTAGTACCAAAAGAAGAAATAAAATTGAAAAATTGAAAAAAAGACTAAGAAAGGTAATTGACAGCGGAAATATCAGCAAGACTCTAGGCACTAGTCACTATTAACTAGTTGTGTGGTTTTAATAATAAAGTATTATTACTGTAGAATCGACCGTTGGGGAGTGTTGGGACAGCACTAATACCACTTCATATTCTTCCCCTTCCCCTTCCCCTTCCCAACAACATCATATAGAGAGAGAGAGAGAGAGAGAGAGAGAGAGAGAGAGAAATAAAGAAGGGGAAAAAATGGAGAAGAAAATGATGGAGAGCATGAAGCAGAAGAAGATTAGGAAGAGTCTTGTTGTTGCTGGCGGTGATGGTGCTATGGAGAAGAAGAAGGAGGAGACCACCATGGAGAATGGAGGAGGAGGAGAAGAGTATGAGAAGCTGAGGGAAGAGAGGATGAGGGAGAACATGGAGAGGATGGAGAAGCTCGGCATCGTTTCTCTCTCTCACAAGCTCAAGAGTACAACAGAAAGAAGAGGAAGAGGAAGAGGAAGAGGAAGAAGAAGAGGAGACGATGATGGTGGTCCACAAGTGTTCATGTCCCCTCCCAAGAGCACTACGCTTCCTCCGCGCCGCTCTTCGAGGTAGAATTAACTAAGCGTTGGTTATACATTAGCTATATTGCAAAGCGACACGGATACGAACATTTATTTTTGGAGGGGAAATGACAACTCTACACGAATTGTTGGAAAATGGACACACTGAAAATGGATGTTCTGTCCTGCGTCGCGGTGTGTCGCTCATGTATAGGGCATGATAAAGACACCCCAATATACATTAGGACACGCCAAAATCAACGGAATGTCTCTGTAGTGTAGTGCCACAAGTGGCAAGAGGTACCTATTTTCTTGTCTTTTTAGGCATATCATCATTTTCGGTTCGTACACAGCTATGTTGAACGGAGAGCGATGTATATGACATGACGCCACACATTCGTTCCTGGCGTGTTCTGGTGTATTTTTTGGAGTATATGGGTTGCGTTAGACACGACTCCTATTTTTGGAGTGCTCTTTTCTGCCATTATGTTGGGTTTTTTTTGTCTGAGGATTTCGAAGAACCGGAATCTAGGCTAATTAGCAATCTACTTTGAATGAACTTTGGGGAAAATGGTAACTCTACGATGTAAAATATTACCTACATATCGGCCACACTGATCAGACAATAAGGATACTAAGGGTTCAGCGAATAGGCACTAACAAGACTGAAATTAAGAACTTCAACTCAACGTAGGATGCACATACACTATGAAAATTGGTGGTGTCCTGTGACACATCGTGTCGATCATGTGTAGAACATGACAGACACTCAATAAATACATTAGGACACGCCAAAATCAATTTTGTGACTATGTAGTGTGGTATTCGTGTCCATGCAACATACAACTCAGGATAACCTACAAGTGGTAAGAGGTAAATCATTTCTGGCTCTCTCTTTTTTTTGACCCTACTCTTCTTCTTCTTCTTCTTTTTCTTTCTTACTCATTGTTATTAATTACTCCACTTATTTTCATTCATCAATTTTTTTGACCTTCAGACCAGACTTTTTTTGTGATTTAAGTACAGTCGACGTTATTTTGTTAAAGTTTTCTTCTTCATTCTATAGATCCCTATGACATTGTAGAAGCCTATGCTTCTCATACAAAAAATACAACACAATACGGACATGGCAATGCGCACACGACACATATTTTGGGGGTGTCGTAGTGTACTTTTGAGTGTATGTGGTGTATCCAATAGGTGTCTATCACATGATGCGACATGGACACGACACCGATATTCGTAGTGTCCGTGTTTCCTAGCTTGTTGGCAGAGTGTGCATATTGTCTATTACAATGTGTCAATATCCTCCCATTTTAGATGAACTAACAAGAAAAGAAACAAAGACAAGACCTAGGATTACATGGTATAGATAATTGATGCTTTTTTCTTCATGTCAGTTTTAGTTTTGATGACATTTAAAAACAAGAATAAGAAGTTTCTTACTCTTGCCCCTTGGTTTCCAGCACCTGAATTTGTATTGTCTGATACCCCAATGTTCTTGTACTTGGCTGACCGGAAGTGAAACCATGCTTGGCTCTGAATAGTCTTTACAAAAGATGAAGCCATAAATATAGAATTGCAAAATAATTGCTGTCGTTAGAATGGTTCCGTACAATGACAAGGGTGATTAAAAGAAAGCGAACCTTGCATGAGTTCACTGAGCTCCGTAATGGGGATGGTGATGAAGGATGAGGACATGGAGCCAGATCTATGACTTCAATAGTCAACCTCAGGCACTATAACCTTCATATTGGATCATGAACTTTTGTATGTATTTTCATTTTATTTGCCCTTCTTTCCTTGTGTAAATTTATTTTTGGTCATTCAGTCAAGTGCTATCAGATTATGTTGCTTTTATCTGAACGATAATTGGCAACTTATTATTTTTTAATGTTACAAATTAGGTTGCAGAATACAACACCCGTTCCCTATGCAGAAATTTCTGTAAACAAAGATGAAAAGAGAAAGAATATGGTATTTATTGAAGAAGGTGCAAGGGAAGAATTTTATACAGACGAGCATGCTAAGCTATTGGGAAGTTGTGAAATGACTTGGACTCTCTTTGTGGATGGCTGTGGTAAAGATGGAAGGCGTATCTATGATCAGGTCAAGGGGGAAACATGTCACCAGTGCAGGTATGGTGTTTTCTCCTTATTGCTTAGTATTAACAATGTTTGATGAGTTTTCATCACATTCTGGAGCTTCAATTATACTCAACCTGCGACATGTCAAAATTGTCTCACCATGCAGATGTAATGAGGACTGATTCGTTTAAATAATCGCCACAGATGTCTGAACTTATCTCAAGGGCTTGACTAGTCATTTAGGGTTATTTAAAGTAATCGATTATATTTATCTTAGATTTGTGTGAATGGGAATATCACTTTGGCTTATTGTGTCATAGAAATGAATGCAACTCCTTATAGCAAATTGTATCATCTTAATTTGTTATATAAACTCTTTATAATCTAGGGGGGCTTGGAGGGTGCTCCCTTGGCTACATGATCTTTAACTCCTTATAGCATTCTTCCATATTGGCCATCCAGGTTTTGTGGCATGGTCCTCTCGTTCACAAAGCTACTTTGGCACCAACATAGGGGGGTTGATGTTAGATTGACAATCGCTTTTAAAATCTTTTTTATTCTTGAGATAATGCCATTCATTACTGATTGGCCTTGTCCCGGGCTACTAGAACCAAGACCCCCTCACATTTAATTATTGTCATGGGCATCTAGGTTTTGTGGAATGGTCAGAATTCACATTGGTACCAACATAGAGGGTTGCAATAGCTCTTAATTTTATTTTTTAAAGATAAGGCTAGTCATTAATGATTCTATCCTGGGCTACTAGCACCAAGACCCCCTCACATTTAATTATTGTCATGGACATCTAGGTTTTGTGGAATGGTCCTCTCATTCACATTGGTACCAACATAGAGGGTTGCAATAGCTCTTAATTTATTTATTTTAAAGATAAGGTCAGTCATTAATGATTCTATCCTGGGCTACTACCACCAAGACCCCCTCCCATTTAATCATTGTCGGGAATGGGATTCGAATCCATGCCCACTGCTCCCCCTCCCTTACTAGTGTTACCGCTAGCCCCACCCCCTTGGTGGTTCTTTTAAATCTTTTGTCAATTTATTTATGGAGCTTTCTTATTCTCCATAGACGACCCCATTCTTATAGAATAAGGTTTGGATGATAATAATCTTAGATATATGCGCGGATAAAGTCTATGTTGAAATATTTTGCAATTCATAATTTACATGACTGAGTGAAGAGAATGTCTTCTGCGGAAAACAAGGTTTCCATGTACTTCTTCTGTGGTTATATTGTTTTAATGATTTGGTATGTCATTTCTTTATTTGATGTTTATCTTTTGCAATACCTCCCATCAAGTATTACATTTCCTAGTGCATTCTGACAAATGCATGAGACTTGCGATTTCCATTAGTTTTGATCCTTTAAAAGGGGACTGATTGAGATAGACAATGAAAAGATCTGATACATTGTTTTCATTACCTATAAATTAGCTTGCAAGTTACATCTTCAAACAAGTTCTATAGTGTATTTATACAAACATGGATATGTGGATATATGCTAATCTATTATAAGGTTGTTTCGAGCAATTTTTGCATTTATCTTAGCTACATGTAAGTATAGTCGAGCAATTCAGTCTTCATAGAAACAGGAGTCAGGCTAATAGTCTACTACCTGACTAAAATGGATCGATGCTCTTTATAGAAGCAATAACCTAGTCGACTTGCTTGTTGTGTGCACAATATCAGTGCTTTCTCTAGATTCAAGAAATTTATCGTGCCAAAGTTTCCCAAGGAGTGAAATTATGACCATCATTATCATTGATAAAGAATTAACCAGCTGATCCGAAGGAATATATTTCACACAATTCTTCGGAATCAAGTCTATCCAGGAGAAAGTGAAGCACTATCACAACGTGTTTGGGTAGACTACTTTGAGCTAAATTACTTGAAGTATTGGTTTTGCCCAACTGCTGCAACAGTGACACATAGGAACATGAGATTCTAACCCGACTCTTATAGGAGACTTCTTAGCCAAGTACCCGCAACACCATACATTAAGCTCAATTGTCAGTTTTAGGACTTGATCAATCAATAAGCAACATTCTACTAAGGGCTATAGGAGGTATTTTAGTTACCTAAAGAAGAAAAGTATATCACACACGATCATTACTTTTCTTCTTTAGGTAACTAAAATACCTCCTATAGCCTATAGGCATACAATAGTATGTAGTAGAATGTTGCTTATTGATTGATCCGGCTCCAATTGCATCTAAGAACGTCTCATATCATCATCATCATCATCCAAGCATTCTTCCATCAAAGCATTCTTCCATCAGAATAAGGCGGCTATGGAATATAAGAAAACTCCATAAAAAAATTGACAAAATTTTATGACAGGTTGTCGACCTAACGTCAACTCTCTATGTTGTTGCCAAATTCCCAGCTAGGATAGCTATAAGCATGAGTGTCATGCCATAAAATCTAGGTGGTCGGTTAGTAGATAGGTAGGTAGATAGGCCTACCTTTTGGGTTGTAGTTTAGGCTCATGCAACAAAGGAGCACCCTCCAAGTTCCCCTAAACTATAAAGAGTCTAGATGAAGAGTTAAGATGGTATTGCTATAGGGAATTGCATTCATCTCTGTGACAACTTACTCCTAAAAGAGAAGGGATGATAATCCCATTAAGAATGCCTCATGTCCTCAAATTTTGTAACTTGCTCTTAATAGCTTAAATATTAGAAATATTAAAGAAAACATAAGCTGGCATAGTGTACTTGAGCGTTACAAAAGCTTAACAGCAATCTTTCACTCTGCGTGAGCTTATCACTTCACTACTTCAATTATGGCTCAGATTTATTGAGGAATATGCTAGTTCCACATCCCATCTTTTCATTCTCCTTCAAGTATAATATTTGCTAATTATTAAGGTTGAGGGTTTTATTTTGATTTAGTATACTTTTGATGGGTCTTGGTTGAGAATAAACATATTTTGTGAAAAATACTTCTGATGGGGTTGCAAAAAGGATCATGGGTCTAGGACTTGTCATGATAACAAAGTATTGAAAAGGGACAAAGATTTTAAATTAGCATACTTTGATGGATCTCGGTTGACATGATAATAAACATATTTTGTGAAAATTACTTCTGATGGAGTTGCAAAACGGATCATGGGTCTAGGACTTGTCATGCCTGTTGTCAAAATATCTGCCTGTGGAACAACTATACATAACTAGATATAACTTCAATACTTTGTTATCAATCTTTGTACCTTTTTCACTTACAATGCTTCTCAAGTAGTCAAGTGTTCTATGATATAACTAGATTTAAATTCTATATTTCGTTATCTTTGATCTCTATACTATTTCCACTTTAACAGCCATGTCTTTCTTAATATTAGTAATGCATTCAATATATCCAGGCAGAAAACTCTTGGTCTACACACACATTGCAGCAAATGCGACCTCGTCCAAGGACAGTTTTGTGGAGATTGTCTGTACATGAGGTGAGGTGATTTTCTTTCTAGTTCCAGTTGTGACTAACTTGGAAACAATTATTTCTGTTTCAGTTTCTATTTCCATTTATATATCTATTAGAATCTATACTGGGAAGTGGGAACCCACACCATTAATCTTGATCTAGAATCTAAAAGGAAATTATGAATTTTTTTGTGGCTTTCACTTCAAAGGTTTCTAAAGTTAACTGTTCTGAGTGACAGGAAACATATATTAATAGATCTAAAATATGCATTTTAGTGTATGACACAACAATGCTATATTCATCTCTTATTCCTAGGGGTACAAAAGTTATAAATTTGGGTTGTGAAGAGATTTAAATCACTCATTTGATTTTCAGATGAGAAATCTTATTAGCTGCTAATATAATCAGGTGATAGATTTTACTATACTTAATTTAAGGGCATGTGATTCCTTTCACTACTGTGTTACAATACTTCCCAAGTTAAAGTGTGGATCTTAGGTCATGTGTCTGCTGGAATTCCGATTCCTAAGGACCATAATTTCTGTATATGAAGATCAAAATCCGATGATTCTGGTCTTTTTCTTCTTCTTTTTTTCTTTTCCTGGAACCGGATCCCCAGAATCTGGAATTGATCTCTGATACACACTGTACACACCCATCTTCCATCACTCCAACTGGAACATGAATATCAGTCATGTTCTGTTTTGACAATGAAATCTGGAATTAAGACTTGAATAACCCTTAGTAAACATGTCTGCCGTATGAGTCTCTGAAGTAACGTATAAAAGACAACTCTTTGGATACAACTCGTTCTTTGAGGAAGTGTGCAGGTCTTCTTAGTGTGCCTCTTCTTCCTGCAGAGAGCATTGTAATTTCTCCTTGTAGAAAGAAGAACAAAATAGAAGGGACTTGCTAACAGAAGTAAATGACAAGAATAGTGTATTAGAAGTTAAAATAAATAGAATAAATGTAATTTCAAGAATGATAAGGCTCATGAAAAATTGAAGCTATTCCCAACATCTTCGATCCGTGTAAATGCGCATAGCTTCTTGAGCATTATTTTCCATTCTAACATTTATGCAGATATGGTGAGAATATTTTGGAGGTGAAGAAGAATCCCAGTTGGATTTGTCCAGTTTGCCGTGGCATCTGCAATTGCAGTCTCTGTCGAACCAAGAGAGGATGGGCCCCTACTGGCTCTCTCTACAGGAAAGTAAGTGCTGATGCTTTCTCTTTGTTTCTTGAGAATTATTGAGTCCTTCAAAGTTTGAGAGTTGTCATCAAAGTCTGTCCTCTGACAAATGATTTGCAAATGCTCATTGTCCTTAAGTTTTATATTATGATTCTTGCTATATTATACTACACAGGTTTTAAGGCTTGGGTTTAAATCCGTTGCGCATTACCTAATTCAAACACGAAGACGCGAAACAATCTCAGCAGACCAGATTTCTACCCAAACTACCTCTCCGAAAAAGGAAATACCTGTTTGTGATAGAGAAGGCATCTCTCATCCTGTTGATGCTTTCGAGTCGGAGAATGCCTTGAATTCGGAATCTACCAACAAGAATAGCAACTCTACGATAGAGAAGTCACTGGCCTTCAATGATACTAATGACTCATCACATCCAGATGAGCCAACAAATGGATTGAATGTGGATTCTTTTGAAAAGATCAGCAATCTCAGCAGCGAGGAAAGCAAGCCACTCCCTGTAGATGAGCATGCCAACAATTCTGCTATTGATGTAACACCATGTGGAAAAAGCAAGAAGACGAAGAATTCAGCTGCTGTTGCGAGTCCCAACTGTATTGCTAGCAAGTCACCAGTGGATGGCTCACTTCCTTCAAACGAGCCAGGGAATGGCGTAATTGCAGCAGATTCTTGTGAGGAAGGCAAACTGCAATGCGTAGATGGACATGCCACCAACTTTGTGATTGATGTAAAACCTCGTCATAAAAGGAAGAAGTCAAAGGATCCAGCTGCCATTGCGAGTCCGGACTGTATTGCTAGCAGACTGAGGAGGAGGACAACATGCCTTGATGCTACTACAAGCATTACCTGATTGTGCGGTCATTTTGTGTGGGACGCCATGGTTCAGAACTTTGTTGCATCAAAGATGCATGATTGAATGTGGGCTTGAACTGTTGTTTGTTTTGTCTATTAACACTCATAGGACCCAGAGCATTTTGTAAACGTTTTGTCAATGGGACATTTTGAAGCTCAACTGTTTTAGTAATGCAAGTTTGTTTCAGCTTTTTTCAGTCAAGGACATGGCCCTTTTCACTGTCTTTATATTTTGGAGGATCATTCAATTGAGTGTCATGGATTTTATGATTTCGGTAATGCATCTATTACTTGTAAAATATTTTTGACTAGCAGATCCGAGATTGGAAAAATCTTCAATGTTATATATGACAAGCTGGATAGAATCCTGTATAGTCAATTGTTGTTCCAGTATTAGACCCAGTTTGCTGCTGATTACTCGCTCCTAGATGTAAATGTTAGTTAACACTGAGAAACATTCTGCAGCTTGAAGTGGATTGTAGGATCATGAACTTTGGGACGGGAAAGAAAGCCTTCGGGACGGGAGGGAACTCAGTCGTCCCGGGCTCCTAAAAGAAAGACAATGACCGGATGGTGCTTCTTGGTTAATTCTAAAGGCACATCATTCCTTACTCTGGACAGAAATTTTGACAGTCCTATCTATTAGAAGGACTGTTAAACTTTTTGACAGTACGAAAAATTTAGGACTGTCTTTTTTTTTTTTAAGTCCTAAAAATTAGACTGTTCTGAATAATTTTGGATGTGCTTTTAGGAATAACTTTGGCTAATAAGCAACCGGCTAAAGAAGATCTAAAAGACGAAAGAGAGTCAAACTGATATGACTTACCTTGTCGCATCAAAGTTGGGGTATTTGTCAGCATGGGAAATGTAAAGTACAATTATTGTGTTAGCCCTTTAGCATTGGTTCGGCAAAAGCAGTGGGCTATGGGCTTTTGTGCGCGCTGTTTTGGTACAGTCCCGTGTGTTGGGCCCTGTGGACCCATAGCCCATCATATAACTCGGTTTGATTATTATGGATAGTCCTTTTTTACCAATCCACAAAACTTATGTTGATGTTCGGTTGCCACTTGTGAAACTAAACTTGAGTGGAGTGGTTAGCATCCACACAAGTTTTGGGTTTGCGACTATACAACAACCAGTATTCCAGAACTTTGACCATACGGCCACATGGCAGCTTCTGGTTGGATGAATCCGAATCGACTAGATATGACTGAAAACGGGAACGGATCTCTTTGATAACTTAACCGTCGCACCTTGAGGAGCTCAATGGCACTTCTCCAGCCGTTTTCGTAGGGTAAGAGACGTTGTCTGGGATGACCCCTCATGTGAAAAAAATTATTCAGTTATCCAGGCTTATCATGCACCTTGATTTTCCTCAACTTGATGGTACCAGAGCTCACCATGCATCTTGATTATCATCCACTTGATTGGCTGAGGATGAGAAGGACTGTTCCAGGCTGCCACTAGACCCACTCATCTCTAGACCATCAAGTGGAGAAGAATCAAGATACATGGTGAATCTGGATTACTGAATAATTTCTCCTAATGTGAGACTGAACAGTTTTGATGGGGTTGAACCAAGAAATTACTTCATCGGTCAATTTTCCAAGATCCACTCAGATTTCGACGGAGACACATTCACTTTCGTGCCTGGCGATGACTAGTTGATGCACATTGACAGCAACATGTTCGTCGCAATATTAAGAAATATCTTAGTGTTGCTTCCATGTTTCATTCCTGCCCCACCCCCAATATTTTGCGGAAACATCCGATGTCTTTGTATTAGTTGGTACTTGTTTTAATCAATTGGTGTATGTATATGAACGAGATATTGTACCAAACTTATTGCAACAATTATTATACCAGACAATCTCAACCACACATTTATTCAATCATATAGTTATAAAGTATGCTGACGTGACACCTATTTTATGAAATATTTTATAACCACATGATTGAAATAAATGTGTGGCTAAGATTGTTCGATAAAATATACAGTCTCATATATATATATATATATATATATATATATATATATAGAGAGAGAGAGAGAGAGAGAGAGAGAATAAGGGAGGTGAGATGGCACCCCACTCTCAAAATAAGGGTGGCGGTGACGTGGCACAATCCCAACCACACATTTCATAATTGGCAATTTGCACTTAACCCCCTCCCCTCGTTTGTGTGGTTGAGATTGTGCCACGTCATCGCCACCTTTGTTTTGAGAGTGAGGTGCCACCTCACCTCCCTTATTCTCTCTCTCTCTCTCTCTCTATATATATATATATATATATATATATATTTTGTCTATCCAGCACGGGCCTAAATAAGCAAATGAGCAAAATTATTATTGACAGTTGGATTTCATTTAAGTTTGTTGAAACGGATTTGATTTATTACTTCCTACAGATATAATATGACCCATCTAAAATAAATCCTAAGAGCACTCTCTCCTTCTCCCTTTGCTCGCTGGGAATTTTGATATGCGTAATAAAATTTGAGGTTTTGAGCTGCGGTAATGTTCAGTATTGACAGGAGCCTCCTGGTCCATCTTTTCTAGAGTAGTTGGCTGTTGCCAATTTAATCGGCAGCAGAACATTTAGTTTCGGACTGACAATTCAACAAGAGCAGCCTAGTAACATCAGATTGGTGCTGTGCTGCCATCTCTGTGTACTATAGATAGACATCTCCTTCCACATCTTTTGTAATCCCCATTCCGTTCGATCCCTTCAACATGGTTAGCACTTCGTCTCAAACTAACATCCAACCTTTGGAGCTAAGATGACATTCGAATCATCTAGCTAGCATCCAATCATTACAAGGGAGCTAAGCATTTTGGCAACCCACCGCTCACAGCACCCAGCCGTGAAGAGCTCATTAGAGATCTCGACTCCATGTTGGGTAAATTCGTTTCACCAGATGCTGATTTTGATGCCACCGTTTTCATGATATCAGAAAAGATGGAATTAGGATTCGATACGACTGACTTGCTGTAGGTCCTCCAGCTGCATGTAAATGGACAAATCTCAGTACTAGAGAATTCATACAACAATGGAAAAAAACATGCATATCAATCCTCGCAACATACCTCTCTCTCTCTCTTGACTCATAAAAGAGCAGTTTAGATAGGACTGTATTTGCTTGATGAGTAATTAGATAATGTTGTTGAAGGAAAAATTTCACAGAAAATAAGTTAAACCCATAATGCATTTTAATGAAGTCTGCAATTGTAGAAAAACAATTGGACAGAGGAACAGTCATTCACCAAAAACCAGAAGCATCATTTATCCAACTCAAAACCTATGGTTTCCCCCGTGTTGGGTTTAGCACATCACCATTTCCTGCTAATAGAGCAGTCAACCATAGACAACAAAAAGTTTTGATTTATTCAAATGTCAAACATGCACGCACTTATTTGACAATTTCTGATGCTACTACCCCATCTAAAAGCATTGATGGCTTTTAGGCTGGCTTTTACATCAAGTATTTTTTAGTAAATTAGAGACTGCCCAGAACAGTGCTTCTCACTTTGCAAGCTCAAGCTTGAGTGAGGTGTTAAGCGATGCTTATGACATATGAAAATGGAGCATACCTGGAATTGGTTGGGTTTGTGCTTTAAGTAACCATATAAATGATATGGAGCTCATTGTGAGACGTAATTGCCATTAGATGCAATGTCCTAAGTTTGAGGTCTGAAGCCTTGAGAAAGATGTGAACCTTGGGAAAAGGTGTGAAGGCTTCTTTCTTCACTGTCATTATTCTTTCTTTCTTCTCCACCACAAATCCATCCCATGCTGCTATTTTCATACCCAAAACAATCTGATCTCATTTTGTTTGTTCAAACACAACAGATGGCCATTGAAACAAGAGGCGGATGCATGCTATAGCAGCATAGCTTATGGGCACACTCAGTATTTTGAAAAATTAACATATAGTAGGGCTGGATGTATAGTTGGCTATGTTGTGATGTTGTCTTGTGCCCTCATTCAATATAATAAAAAAAGGGGGGCTCCAACCATGCTAAATGAAAACCTAAAGACTGCTTTGTTTTGTTCCCAGATCACAAAAATATCTTTCCTATATATCAATTAGGCCATTCCCTTTCTAACTATTAAATCCCTAATCAACAAGTTTTCCCTCAAATTCCAATACAATATATTATTATAAATTCTAAAAAAAACTATTTCCTCTTTCTTTAAAGACACCAATGGGTATACCTTCTTTGCTACCTCTCAGTGTTAATCCCCAAATAGCCATATAGGTCTTCAATTGTCACAAATCTCTTTGCAATTGGACAAAAATATAAAAAATAGAAATACATTGAAAATATAAATCAAGTAGTTCAAATAAAAAAAAAGGAATTAATTCTTACAATTTCTAGCCACGGACCCACAACCGAATTTGATTCATATACAGTGTTGGAGGATCCAAGAAAGAGGAAAGAGTCTTTTTAGGGTTTATAATAATAGGGTTCGAATTTGGGGAAAATTTGTTGGTTTAGGGATTTAATACTTGGAAAGGGAAGGCCCCGGGTTGAGATAGAGAGAAAAAATTGTGGTCTTAGGTGGGGAACAAAGCAAATTTTTTTTATTTTAGCATGATTGGGGACCGCGTGTTTTTTATTACATTGAGTGGAGATGCAACACTAAGTCACAATATCCAACTATACATCCATCACTACTATAGAAATCCCTACTATATGTTAATTTTTCAAAATATTGTGGATACGTGCCCCAGCTCCGCCCTGTGTCCATGTCCATGACTATGCCTATATACTTCGCAATACACTTATTCCTTCAAGTCCATTACTGTATTGAACTGTGTCCGGACAACACCTTCTACTGCAACATTCTATATAATGGAAACCCTCACGACTACAAGAAGAGGTGGATGCTATGTTAAATTACGACACTAATTTAACTAAAATTGCTATAATTCCTAACCTCCACACACGGGATGAATTTTCCGGATTGATACGAAAATAATCCATTGGAGAAATTCATTCATGCAACCAACCAATAAAATTTGCTTGAACAGCAACCATGAATGGTAAGAGCTGCATCTGCCATGGCCGCATGCGCGACAACAACAACAATCGTCGTCGCAGAGTGCAGCAGCGCTGCATGATTGTTGCTGCACAAGCCATGACGGCTGCATTGGCTGTGGCTTAGATGACGGAAAAAAGAGGTGAGGATATTATTTTCTTTTCAAAAACAATAACCCAATCCGCCAAACAATAACCTCACTGAACACAAATTTCTGCGAGACACTGATTCCGCGAAAATGCAGAATCCTGAGAGATGCTGACTTCACCTTTTTTGCATAATTTCAAAGTCGTTACAAACTTTGGATTCCACACAGTGGTACTAGCTGATTAACTGCACAATATCATGCAGTCGAGTTGGTCCAAATAGACAACCTAAGTTGTCAAACAAGAACCAAGCTCTGAATAGCAGTAAACTCCTTGAAATTCGTCGTCAATGATGCTAGGGTGATGAAAACTATCATTGCTCAAAGCGAGATTCGACTCTCGTCGTTGAATGGTTTGAAGCAACCGGCAAGTTTGGTTGAACTACTGGAATGCTTCACTAGAACCCTTGCGAGGAGAAGAACGAAGTTTCTTTGGACTCGTCGTGAGCACAAATTGTTGTTGTTGTTGCTGCTCTTCTTCAAAACAGGAACAAGAACCAGAAGAAGAAGGAGAAAAGAAAACTCATTCAGAGTGTAAACTCTCTCCAAAGAGCATAGCCCTACTCATAGGGTGACTTCACCTGTAACCGTCCCATAGACCCACAAGGTCACCATATGGGGCGGTTGACAAAAAATATTCACAGAAACAATGAGACCCCCCCCCCCCCCCCCACTCCCACGTGGGGCAGTTGACTTACCTAACCGCCAAAGCATCAGCCACATGACAGCTCGAAAGTGCACGACGCATAGAATTGCGCAAAAACGTGGAGAAGCTCGCCATATCGTCCCCAATGTGTACGTGTAAAATGCAAAGTGTGTCATTAAAGCGCCAAAGGGTCTTCACAAAGAAAAAATGTGGCAAAAACTAATATTTCTTGTGGGATTTGAACCTTGCTCACTAGAAAAAAAACCCGCCATGCCAATCACTTGAGCTAACACTCCCCATGTGTTTAAATCAATAAATAATTACCCAAATATTGAAATAACACACTTGAGATTAGCCACAATGGTGAAACCAGATCACTAGTGACCAAATTCAAACAATATCACTTGAGATAAGTTCATATAACCCCAACATCCTTATGGTGGCGAACTTAACCTCAACCCTCTCTTCGGTGGATTTGATGTATTAGAAGACGATGCACTTTTCTAGTCAAATTATTCTAGAAAGAAACATCGTATAAACTTATAACTTAGAAGACTCTTCTACATTTCAAGAACGAATAAAATATATTTAGAAAGTATCTAGAAGGTTTTAGTCAAGTCCACTCTCTACATCCAAATGGCAGTGGACCTTTTCCTACTTTTGTCTCCTATCACATCACTATTCTCTTGTTGGAAACAAACTTGTATCATTTAGTTGCTCCTTCTCCTACTTGTTAGTGTGCCTCTGAGCTTGACATAGTAAGCAGATGTGCTCGTGATCTTGTGAACAAGCTGGCTTATGAAGCTCAACCAACGACAGCAAGGTCTCAGCTTGGCTTGGCTTGGCTTGACTCTATTAACTCTACAAGGACTCAACTAGACTCAAGTTTTAATAGTTACAATTTTTAATGAGATACTGGCCTAAAGAAGAAATATATATTTGCTAGTGTTAATACAAAAGACTAGTTTGCGGTATTGGCTGATATTGGTACCGAAACCGGCAAAACGGCCAAAATTACCAAAACCAACCACTTCAAAACCACCAAAACCCCCTCCGAAACCACCGTGGAACTAACAATTAAAGAAGGGTAATAAAACTAGCCGAGCCCACGGCCTAATGGGCTTTCTCCTTTACATATAATGCACTTAGCTTGACTCAAGCTCGACGAGTCAAGCAATGTGTTAGTTGCTCTAGAGTCAAGTCTGAGCTTCTTGTGAGCCTAGTCTACTTCGAGCTTGGACACAATTTTCAAGCTCGAGCTAAAGGGAAATGATATATTGACCGCAGGGGTTGATCGCGGATTGGTCCGCAGCCAACAGCCCAAACCCTATCCCCCCCCCCCCCCCCCCCCCCTCCCCACCCTCACATGGGGCCCACTTCCGCAAAATCCACACACCCCTCCAATGGGGGCCGACGCGTGGCTGCGGACTGGCCCGCGCGGGGGCCATCTAGCAGCGTCCCGAGCTAAAAGCTAGCTCAATAACTTCCTCTAATTTTCGAATAAATCCACCGAATTACTCTAATTCAAAGAGAAAAACAATAGAATAAGAAATTGGGCGGTGACCTGTTCTCTAGAGCACGGCTGAGGCAATCGACGGCGTAAACATAGTCTCCGTCCTCGATGGCCTTCGACCCCTTCTCGAAGAGCTCGGCGGCTCTCTCTAGGGTTTCTTCCCCGGAGCCCTCTTTCTCCGCAGCCCCCGGCTTCTTTCAAAGAAGAATCGCCATTTCTCTGGGGATCATGGTCCATTCCCGCTCCTTTTGCATCTAGGGTTTTCTCCTCGGCTAGGGTTTCTTTGTTGGAACCATGGCGGAAAGAAACCCTAACTTCAAATAACTCTGTTTTTTTTTTTGGGCCATTAATAAAAGCACTAAAAAAATGACTCAGGACAGCCCAAATTTTTACCATTAATAATTACAAGTTTGCCACTATCAAAAATTACTCATTGAATTCTCCACTTTCAATTGATTTTTTTTATAATCAGGACTGTCAAAATTTTGACAGTCCTAACAATTGGTAGGACTGTCGAGACAGTCCTAAAAAAATATGTTAACTTTTTAGTACTATCAAAATTTTGACAGTCCTTCCAATTGGTAGGACTGTAAAAAATTTGACAGTGCGGAGGAGAGGGTTACGCGAGGTGACATGAGGGCGGGACTGCGTGGAGGCCGGAAGGGGGGACGAGGCGAAGGAGACGGCGGGAGACGGGGGAGGAGGCGGAGGGGCGTGCTGGGGCGGCGGCGAGGCGTAGGCGCACGCACTTCCGCAAAATCCACACACACCTCCAATGGGGGCCGACGCGTGGCTGCGGACTGGCCCGCGCGGGGGCCATCTAGCAGCGTCCCGAGCTAAAAGCTAGCTCAATAACTTCCTCTAATTTTCGAATAAATCCACCGAATTACTCTAATTCAAAGAGAAAAACAATAGAATAAGAAATTGGGCGGTGACCTGATCTCTAGAGCACGGCTGAGGCAATCGACGGCGTAAACATAGTCTCCGTCCTCGATGGCCTTCGACCCCTTCTCGAAGAGCTCGGCGGCTCTCTCTAGGGTTTCTTCCCCGGAGCCCTCTTTCTCCACAGCCTCCGGCTTCTTTCAAAGAAGAATCGCCATTTCTCTGGGGATCATGGTCCATTCCCGCTCCTTTTGCATCTAGGGTTTTCTCCTCGGCTAGGGTTTCTTTGTTGGAACCATGGCGGAAAGAAACCCTAACTTCAAATAACTCTGTTTTTTTTTGGGCCATTAATAAAAGCACTAAAAAAATGACTCAGGACAGCCCAAATTTTCACCATTAATAATTACAAGTTTGCCACTATCAAAAATTACTCATTGAACTCTCCACTTTCAATTGATTTTTTTTATATTCAGGACTGTCAAAATTTTGACAGTCCTAACAATTGGTAGGACTGTCGAGACAGTCCTAAAAAAATATGTTAACTTTTTAGTACTATCAAAATTTTGACAGTCCTTCCAATTGGTAGGACTGTAAAAAATTTGACAGTGCGGAGGAGAGGGCTACGCGAGGTGACATAAGGGCGGGACTGCGTGGAGACCGGAAGGGGGGACGAGGCGAAGGAGACGGCGGGAGACGAGGGAGGAGGCGGAGGGGCGTGCTGGGGCGGCGGCGAGGCGTAGGCGCACGCACTCGCCTCCGCTGCTGCTGTCGCTTCTGCTGTTGTTGTCGCCGCCGTCGTCGTCGCCGCCGCAATTGATTTTGAATTGCCAAAATATTCACAATTCCAGTAATGTACAAAGACTATCAAAAATTTGGAATTCCTAGTGCATAGCCATGACTACCAACATTTGGACAGTACAACAATACATTAGGACTGTACAAAATTGTGATAGTCATGATGGCAATTGATTTTGTCTTGAGGACTGTCGAAGACTCACCAAAGATTCGTCGGAGTCTATCGAAATGTTAATATTTAAGGTCAGAGATGTTGAGTTTTTGAAATTTAAGATTTTAGAATTTTGGGATGTTTGGAAAGAAGAAGACGATAATAAATGAGTTATTTAATGAATAACTTGTCCCAAGGAAAAAAATTAGCTTGGAAAGTTGTAAACCCCCTCGATTTATTCTATAGATAGTCAGGTTGGATTTGAATTTTTTTTGGATTTAGTAGCAGATGTTGAGGTTTAGAGTGGAGTTAAGTTTGTCTGGTATTTTATTTCATTTAATTAAAACCCTTGGCGCGCCCTATCATTGCTAAATTATTCGGAACCCAATATCAGCCCGTAAATTCCATCGGATTATTGTACTTCTGACTTGACCCTCCAAATTAGGCACTGGACTTTTCCGTCACTTAAAATCAGATTTCGTTGTGCTCTAAATTAATTGCACAATTTTTCGAAACCGTAATCCATATTTAATTCTGTGTCGGACACCTGTGTCGTTACCCTAAATTTTGAGATACCAACTTAACCCGTTGAGCCGGACCAACTAAAGGGCCCAAGACGGACTCCAAGCCCCCACCATTTTTGCCCTTTGCGTCATTTTCGGATTTTGACCCCAAGTGCCCCCATTTAATTTAAAAGCGCGGGACACTTTAAATTCTATTTAAATCGAGGATACCAATTTTTCTTAATCCTATTTTAATCCTTAATTAATCCCGATGGCCATTAAATTAAATCCGTGCCAAACCCCCAACACCCCCTCGCCATGCAAATCATCAACCGCAATTTTTTCCATAATTTTTGCGTTATTTTATGTGTTCGTGCAATTTTCCGAATTTAAGGGGCTAAGTTGCATTTTAGTGATTTTAGGTGCCCTCACCCCATTGGCCAAAACCACATGGAGAGGTCACAAAAATTTGGACCGAATTAAACTCCCCCCCTTCATTTTCTCATGAAGAAATGATTCTTCTCATGAGTAATCCTATTCCTCCATTTTGAATAGGAGCATCTCCACCCTCCATTCATTCACCACTCCCCTATAAAACATCACCTCACCCTCACAACTCCCCAAGCAGGCCCTAATCCCCATGTCTAGAAAACCCCCCCCCCCCTCTCTCTCTCTCTCTCCTCCCTCCTCCATTTATTCACCATACAAAATCCTTCTCCTTCCTTTAAATTTCTTTTTCTTCTTCCTTTATTATTCTTCTTCCTTCTTCTTTCTGAAGAACTTCTCCGGCCGGCGACTGACTTCTCTCCGGCGTGTGACTCAGTCCGGCGGCTGACTTCCCGTCCGGCGTGTGACTCAGTCCGGCCACTGTGCAGTTCCCGACTTCGGTTTCCCCCATCCGACCACCACCACTCCGGCTTCCCTCTCGACTACTCCTCCACCCATTGCTCCGGCCTAGACTCCCCCCGTCCGGCCAACTGTTTAGCTCCCATCATCACCACTATTAGATCCCATCATCATCACCATCACCAACACCACAAGCTCCTTACCACCACCACTCCCAGCCATCCCCGCTTCTCCCCTCCGGCCAGAGGTAGTTCTCCGGCCAGCAGCCCCCACGTCAAGGTATACCACTTCCCCCCCTCTCTACATTGATATATATTATACTGTGTTGTGTTAGTTAGGGTTATTGGTATATATGGGTTGTGTACATAGCTAGGGTTTGGGTTTAATAATGTTGTGTAGTGTAGTACTTGAACAATGTGATTAAGGTTCATGTTGACTAAGGCCAATGGTGATTAAGGTGAATGTTGATTATAAGGACTTGAGAATAGGGTTAAATGTAGGTTAGGGTTTATGTCTACATATTAAAATGAACTTAAATGATTTGCACGGAGGTTTGGAATTTGATTTTTGACGAGATGTTATGAATATATTACATGGTGGTAAAATCCTAATTTATTTACGGACAATTAAATTGAGGAGAAACAAGGCTCTGAATTGACTGAACATTGATGAACACCGAGGAGCACGGGATTGATGAAGGATTTATGTGTGGTGTGAAATGCTCGATTTAAATGTATGAATAGTAAGGATAGTAGGTGAATGACTGATTCAGGACTAGTGTGATCGGTAATTTAGAAACTAGAAATTTAAGGTGATTAACTTAGGGAGGTACATGGTGATTGGTAACAACGATATTGAACAAAGAAATTAAAATCATAAACTGTGTTTTGAGGATGGTTTGATGATGTGGTACTGATGACTAGATGTTTTGACTATCGTACCGATAGTCAACTATGATCAAACCCCCCTAGTGTCTTGTCCCTGTGAGTCGTAGCTGAGACTGAGTTTAGGTGTAAATGTGTGTAGCCCTGTCTGTCGTGGAATAAATTATTGATTATTGGTTTGTATCTCATCTCTAGGTACCGCAGAACCTGAGGGCTTGGACGCGGTACCGGGACTCCGTCATCAGCAGCCGCACGCAGGCAAGTGTACCTTGCCACCCTGTATTTCAGTTTACATATATTTATTATTTCGTTATGTACATTGTGCACGTATTTATGTTGACGTTCGATACTTCGCGTCCGGTTCACAACCGGGTGTAGACGTACGTCGTAACGTCTTAGAAAGATTGTCGGATGTTTCGTAGCATCTCGATATGCGTACCTGAGTATATCGACACCCCAGGACACTCATACACTGTGATCGTGCCAGATTCCTGTATCCTGATACTGACATCATGACCAGAGACTGGGACGACCTTAGGGTCGCGTCTGTTGAGTTATTTCTGTGTGTCGAGACTGTAGATAGAGGTTCAGGTTCAGCGCACAATCGTTGACCGCTTGGGAAGGGGAAGACAGTTACTAGACGTTTGGGCTCCTCTGCACGCGCTTATATATATATATATATATATATATATATATATATATATATATATATATATATATATATATATATATATATATATATGTATTGTTTCTGTAGTGATCCTATATCTAGTGTAGTTATACCACCCGTGTGACTCCTTGCCCGGAGCTGCGGTACGTGCCGTGTGTTTCCGTGTCCGGAGCTACGGTTTTATTTTAGAAAGCCCACGCGTCGAACGTTGTCTTTAAACTGTGTCACACTTGTTTGGTTATGATAGTGTACCCTGTTGGCATGTTGTATTTCTGTACCTTGTTACGTCCCTCTGAGGACCTGGTTTCCTGCCAGTTTTGCAGCATAGACGATTACGGAGCATTTGCAGTTGCTGTGGGAGTTGCATGTCTTGCGGGCATGGTACCAAGTACTCACATTATATCTACCGGCATTATGGTTATTTTACATTGTTTATTTCATCTACTGTTGTAGCCTAGTTTTTATAGACTCACACTTCTTCTCGAGTCTATTCGAGTTTGTGTGTTATTGGGCGGCCGACTTTAGCACACATAGCTCTTTTTTGTATACTGATGTACATTGTGGATTGAGACATAGAGGTTTACATTTATGGGATATCTAGATAGTGCCCTTTTATATTACAGCTTATACGTATTCGAGTCAGACCAGAGTCTGGTCGAATGCGTAGCTGGCGTGTCACGTATTCCTGGTCCTACGTATTTTGGGACTGGGGCGTGACAAAAGTAATCAATTAATGAAAAAACATTATTTTGTCTGCGGCTTGCGGGTTTTGTTCGTCCAACCGGTGGCCGAATCTCATTGCGCACCCCCCCCCCCCCCCCCACAATTTGCTTGGGCCTGCCACCAGTATACCACCAAAGGGACTGCGACACGTGGCGGACATGTCAAATCCGCAGACAACGTAGCAGCATTGAAATATTTGTTCCGCCCCAAGCGATAAAAATATGGTACCAATAATACCGCACATAAGAAACTAGACTATCTTATATTCATTCATGGAAATTATATTCATTGAAGCTTATTCGATGAATACAATTTATATATAACAAAAAATTTGTTGTATTAGAACTAAGGATTATAATGTGTAAATTTAATATGATAACCACTACACCATCATTTTCCAAGTTAAAGACGACTCATTGTATATCTTTGTTGCCATCATTTTTCAAGTTAAAGACGACTCATTGTACATCTTTGTTCTATTTTACATACACCTAAGTTGATTTTTTTTTTTTTTAGTTTTTGGACCATGTGCCATCGTCGAGCATGTCATGGGCCAGGGCGTCCTTGTTGCTAGGCTGAGGAGCGACTTGACGTATCTTTAGAAAAAAAAAAAAAAATTAATTTTAAGATCTGATATAATATTCAAAATTTATATTTGGGTCTTCGTGTTGCCCAGTAGAGTAGAATTTGACATGCATGTTCAAACTCAAACTTGAACTCCTTTAAGAGTTTGTTGGCATGGGTCTAATGTAAGTTGAGATACTAGTAGACTAAGGCGTATATATCTGCAATTATTGTGGTATATGCATGGAATGAGTAATGCCTTAAAAAAAAGCGTGCCAAAGGAGCTAGTAAAAGGCAGGAGTGTGACCAAATCCTCCTTTAAATTCTCTCCCAAAAAATGCGTTGGCGCGTCACTCTTTTAATTATTTCTCTCGATCAGTTTGAATTAGGTTCACTCAGTAGAAAGAAACGTAGTATCTTGAATAATTCGTGTGGAATTGAAAATGGATACGTACCAGGTGGCGATGAAGAGTACGGAGGGGGCGGTGGGCGTCCAAGTGCTCGAGTCAGACCTGCGCGAGCTCGGCCTCACTGCCAGGAAGCTACTCAACCATGCCATCCGACTCGGGGGAGGCCTCGGCATCGGCACCGGCACCACCTTTCTCAAGTTCTTGGCTTCCTTTTCAGCAATGTAACTTTGACTTCCAGTTTTTTTTTTATACATATATCTCTACTATTATTATAAAGAGACTTGAAACGTATAGTTATCGAAAAATCATATGGATCGATTCGAATCCAATGGCTAGTATGGGTGTTAGCAGGTCGATCGAGTTTAAAAAATTTAGCCCAAGCTCGGCTCTATAATATCTGCGCCCGAGCTCAGGTTATGATATTTTAGGTTAAATAACTTGACGAGCTTGAATTATAGACAAATCTGAATCTAAATTGAGCATGTTTATGAGACCATGAGTATTTGTCCAGACCAAAAAGTGCAGCTCAGTCATGCTGCCACTTGGCTTAGTGATTAAGATCTTAAATATTATACTATTAGATTTAGTTAGGAAGATAAGGAGTAATTTATTACTATTGTAGGGATTATCTCTAGATGTATTAGGATTTATTTTGTTAGTTAGAAAAATAAATATATGTTTATTAGTTATTAAGGATGTTTGCAAATAAAGTCTAGTCTAGAAGTTAAGACCGATGCACTCCCCCTCCGGTTTCGGGTCCGGGAGGTGCGATTTGGGGGTGCAGTGCAGGTGCGGTGCAGCTACGACTGTGTGAAATCTTCGGACCGGAAGGAACCTTCGGATCTGGTGTCTTCGGACTGGATTTGTTTTTCGGACCTGATGGAGCCTTTGGACCTGGTGTCTTCGGACTGAATTGGTGCCTTCGGACTGGGATGTAACTTTCGGGCTAGGAATTGTCTATATATAGGCCTTCTGACTGAATTGGTGGTAAGCATTCGGGCTGAGTTATAGCCTCCCGAATGTGCCTGAATAAAATTTATCTTTTTCGAAAAAAAAAATTCTTTAGGATTTTTAAAATTATTTTTAAAAAAAGATTATCTCTATATTGTTTTATGTGTTCATTAATTTTTTTTAAAAAATATACCTTTTGCCTCTGTTTTTAAAAATAAAATAAAACTATATGCATTCATGCTTCATGACCCGGAACTTCATTAATTTCCACTACCTATATGAATTATATTTTTTTTGATTCTAATAACACTAATTTGTCGGTGTATATGTTTGCAGATATTTGCTGATTTTGGATAGGACGAACTGGCGAACGAACATGTTGACTTCACTCTTGGTTCCCTACATATTCCTCAGTTTTCCTGAGTCTTTGTTTTCTTTGTTGAGGTGAAGTTAATTACCAATATATATAATATTTGTTTCCTTTTTTCCTTGGGTCCTTTTCTCCAGTATGTATGTATACTGATGAACTTAATATTGTTATGATCCAGAGGGGACTTAGGGAAATGGATTGCCATTGTTGCAGTTGTGCTTCGCCTTTTCTTTCCTCGACATTTTCCAGGTTAATTTGTACACTACTTAATTACCTCTTAATTTGGTTTCTTATGCTGCTCAAGGTTCTTTATTTTGGGAGTGTGTATGATACTGTAAAAGCTTACATTATTTATTATGTATTACAACTTTTATCTTGATTATCCGCAACACAATGCGTGTCTGACACGATGTGGATACGAACACGGATGCGATAAAAGTAAGGATACTCCAAAAGTAATCGGTGCTCTGTATGTCATGATTTTTTGCTATATTGTATGAATAATGACATGATTCAGATACATGACGATGCGGACATTTTCAAATATGTATGATATGTTGTACAATACAGATACGAATATCGATATCGATATTGGTACGAACATGTACAATATAGGTATGGACACCACTGTTGGGTTTAGTTCATATATATAGATGACTCGGTCCGAGTACTATTTCATTTTGGAACAAAGTCCATGTGTGTATATCTCAATATTTGATCATTTATTTATTGACTTGTACATGTGTGGTGTGTTAGCTCAAATGGTTGGTGATTTTTCTAGCATGCAAGCTAAAAATTCCACAATCAACATTTATTTTTAGAGAAAATTTGAGTTGCACCATACTTTATTTAGCATAATTCAAGGTGCATCTCACTGCTTTACCATAATGTACAACATCCTTCGCTTCAGTAAAAAACTAACGATAATTTATGACCGAAATACCCCTAACAAATTATCATTATTATCAGTTTTCCTTCTCAACCTGGGAAGAGAGAAGGAGTATTTTGGTTAAAAATTAACGGTCAGCCGAATTGATCGTTAGTTTTTGACGGAAGTGAAAGAAAATGTATATTATGATAAAGCAGCGGAGTGCACATTGAATTATGATAAACAAAGTGGGATAACTCAAAATTTCTTTTGTTTTTATCATAATTTCTTGGAGAAATATATTGGACTTGGGATAGGATGCAAACTAGAGATTTCATGGTCCCTTTTGCACTCAGACGGGGACGAATGACACATTTTATGGCACCATTTGCACTCGAGCACGAATGAAGGACACAAATAGACATTTTGATGGCACATTTTGTAATTTAAATTGTACGTCCGTATCAGAGTCAGTAGCGCGGTCGCCGTTTTGAAAACCTCAATGTTGGCTTTTCAGTTTGTAATTGTACATTCCGAAAGTTACTCCTGCCTCTTAGTCCATATTATTAATGGACTCGATATTCAGTTTTGTAACTAACAGTGTGTGGCGCTCCCATATAAGGATAGCACTAGCACTAAGTGCTTACAAGTCAGAAGGAGAGATTAAAGAAGAAAAGAAACCAAAGAGTTTCGTTCAAGCCGTTTCTATCAGCGCTTGCTCCGCGAAGGAAGATTATACATCGAGCGTTCTAGAAGTTCGATTGTGATATGAACAATTGGAACTTGATTGATTCTTGGAAACGAATAAACGTAAAAGACGGTAGAATATCGTTTTGAACAACGATGGTTCTGACCACTGTTGTCGAAACTGGACCAGACCGACGGTTGAATCGGATCGGACCAGATCTGACAAAAAAACGGTCCGATCTGACCTGAACCAGATTTTTTTTAAAGGACCGACAATTTTTTTTTGAACCGGATTTTAACCGGTGAACCGGTTCACGATTGAACCGGCCAATTTTGGATCAAAAGAAAAAAAAAAAAATCACATGAGATTTGGATCATTTGATACTTGGTTTGGTTTTGAGAGACCTTATAGTTGCAAAACCAAACCAAACCATAGATACTCTGAAGCAAACCAAACCAAGAAGTAAATGTGGATATCTTACATAATTTGGTTCACTTAAATGGTCTGTTTGAACTCCGGTTGAACCCGATTGAACTCCGGTCCGACCTATACCAAAGATTTTCGGTTCAATCTTCGGTCCGGTTTTGAAAACATCGGTTCTGACCACCGGCACCAAAGGGCTAGTGTTCTGCTAACTTAATTATTACAACAGCAACGATTATATATATATATATATATATATATTTTGCATGAAACAATGCTTCATTAATAATTAGAAGGATACATGAGTAGAATTGGCCATATGAGTGTATAGATATGGGCCAAAGGATGTAATTGAATGTGGTGCCAGCCAGTACGAGAGCTTTTGATATGATAGGTCTGATTCTCCATGGAATGGAACGGAATGTCCAGCTCTTTGTGGTCGCTTATCACTTCGTTGTCTTGTCCCCTTCGATGATTAGTTTATTTATGCTGTTGTTGTTTGAAGCTAGCTAGCTTCAGTGCTAGGTCAAAAGCTTAATTTCCATTTGATTTTTCTAGAGGCGCATCTGCTTATATATATATATATATATGTAAAGATTTCATTTTTGTGTGGCACGTGACATGCATGCATGCATGCATGTATATATATACAGAGTGGCTGGAGTTGCCGGGATCGCTGATTCTTCTCCTGGTGGTTGCACCTGGCTTGCTTGCACACAGCATACGTGACGGCCCCGGCGGCGTCGTCGTCTGCCTCGCTATCGGCTGTTATCTTCTGCAAGAGCACATCAGAGCGTCGGGGGGGTTCAGGAACTCCTTGACCAAGAGCCATGGAATATCCAACACGCTGGGCATCATCCTTCTCTTGGTCTACCCCATCTGGCGCATGGTCCTGCACTTCCTCTGAAGCTCTCCCTACCACTCTCAGATCATGCATGCATGCATATATATATATATGCATTCCTTTTTTCCTTTTCCTTTTTCTGGACTACGTGTTCATATATGTGCGTGCAACTGGCATTCTCAATAAGGAATATTTTGCTTGTTATGTAAAAATTTCTTCTCCATAGTTAATTTTTGTTGAGACTACTTTTAATTTGATACATCACATCTTCAGGAACTTGACCACAACCTTTTGTGTCACCTCTTTTACGAGCTAGATGTTCCTTCCTCCACTATATGTTTTCTTGACAATAGCTGCATTTAAGTATAGTTCTGCCTCTTCCAGTTGGATCTGCTACTATTTGACAATGCTCCCAAGAAATATCCGTTTTACCAATAGTCGAATTAGGATTCTCAACAGTAGGATTCACATAAGTAGGAGTTACATGAGGTTCAGACATACTGCTATAACAAATGCAACAAGATATTAAGAACCGCATCAATATATATTACATGAGGTTCAGAATTACTGTTTTGCTAAAATTGAAGATAGAGATCTTACCTGATCATAGATTGAAAATTGTAGAAGATCCCCTTGTTCTTGTCTTGTAATTTAGAAGAGTTGTGAAAATGATGAGAGTGGATGAAGGGGGGAAGTTCTTCCATTTTTAATTGGCAACTAGGGTTAAAGTGAGAAACCTTTCATCTTCAACCCCTCTTATGATTTATTTTTTTAAATGGGCAGGCCGATCGGTTCAAGTGAAATCTTGTTCAGACGGTTCACTGATTAAACTTCGGTTCTGTAAAAAACTGTCGATTTAAAAAAAAAATTAATGGTTCAGATTAGATCGGACTGATTTTTAGTCAAATCTGATCCAATCCAGTCTAACCGTCGGTCCGGTCTGATTCTGAAAACATTGGCCTAAAGCCTAGCCAATACAAATTCTCGTTCCGTCTATCTATATATGTTCTTAGGAGGAGTAAATGAAACGTCACTTGCAAATCACATGTACTTTCTTAGGAGTTAATCAATCCTGATTTGTAAATCATATGTTGTGATTATAAAATCCAGTATTAGTAGTTTGTGATTTTGATGTGTGATTTTCAAATCCTTAGTCAATTGGTATTTGAAAAACGCCATGATAAATATTTCAACTGAAAATTTGTTCATACAGTAATAATTTTAAAGAAATACATTTTTTTTAAGTCTAGATATATTCCGCAAGACGGACCAGCGGTCAGTCTGGCAGGAATTATGCAGTTGGGGTTGTTTGCTTGGGTTTGTTTGGAGTTTATTTGGTTTGGTTAATTTGGTTGTTTGCAGTTGGGGGTTTGTTAGGTTTGATTTATTTTTTAGATATGATTAATTTTATTTTAAGTTAGGATTAACATTAATTTTTAAATTACTTTTTAGCTAGTATAAATACCAATCACGGAAATAAAACTTACAAATTATTTTTTAATCATTTGTTAGTAAATCCAATTAAACAAGTGTAAATAGCTATTAATAAATAATTACATAGATTTGAATAAATGAATGAACTAGATGAATTAAGTATGCAATTTATTTTTATAGAATTTAATAATTAATAAAATAAATTAGGGATATATATATATATATATATATATATATATATATATATATATAGAGAGAGAGAGAGAGAGAGAGAGAGATACACACAAGCCAGGCTGGCAGGATGCCAGGCTCAGGTCCTGTCGTTTGGGGAACAGATAGAACTCATCATGGTTGTCATCTCAGCTATTGCTCTGTTCTGGCTTCAGGCTATCATGATCCCTATGGCTCCAATATACAAGATCGAACATATGTAGAATAATTTTCTTTGGAAATGAGGTATACATGCAATGAGTTGGGCGGACTTGTGTCGGCCCAAGAGAGAGGAAGGAGTTGGGCTGAGGTCGCTTACGCTTCTTAGAGAAACGGTCTCCTACAAACTGTTCTGGAGATTCATCTCCGTGAAATCTTTATGGGCTGACTGGATCAGGGGGAGGTACTTCCCTAAGGGTGATTTCTGGACTGCTACGATCAATAACAACTTCTCAGTGACGGTGAAATTGCTTTTAGATTTGAGAAGCTCGACTAAACCTAGACACATTAGGGTTATCTGTTCTGGAAATCAGACTAGTTTGTGACATGACATTTGGGTTAATCATAATAGTCTCATAGATATGGAGGGATGGCCAGTTTATGAGCTAAGGGGATCCACTGAATATGTCAGTTGCCTCATTCAGGAGGGACAGTAGAGCTTTCAAGGTCGGTTGACAAAGGCGGCTCATGAGGTTAAAATTCAGGCAGTAAAAAATGACAGGAGAGGCACAGAGGATTACTGGGTTAGGGAGGAAATGGATAAATGTACTTTCTACTTTCGAATGGCTTTAAACCAAATCAGGAACAAGAATGCGGAGGTGGACTGGGTAGAACTGGTTTGGACGAAAGGAGGACGGGTTGTAATACCATGTTTTTTTTATTTATAAAAAAATAAATTTTCTGAATTTTTTGGTAATTTTTAATTATTTATTAAAAATGTCCTTCATGGATTAATATTTTTATGTATTAAACTAATTATTAAAATATTATAAAAATTATATTTTTGGGTGTATTATTAATTATTGGATGTTGTGTAATTTTTCTGGAATTTATTAGACTCAAAAACTATTTTTTTAAATAGATAAAAACCCTTGGTTTAACTGAACCGGACTGAACCGGGCTAAACCCAGCTGACCCAAACCCTAATCTAACGGGTCGGGTCCTACCCAACCCGACCCGATCCGAACCTGACCCGACCCCAAACTGTCATGCCACGGTCCCAAAATATCGAGGGACTAGACACGTGTCAATGGATAGCAGCACACACCGATGGACAAACCCAATTTAATGGATCCATCAGGGCGTACTTAAGCTGTAATATAATAAATAGGTCCAATAAGTTCAAGTCACAGTCTATTCTAATCTCATCCACAGAATATAAACACAGATCAAATGCCACAATAAATCAAAATAAATATAATCAACAGCATGTCTCAATAAAAGTGTCTCGGGGAACAACCCGAGAATAAGTCTGATACATCAATGCAATAGACAGAAAATAAAGGTACTAGAAACAGAAATAACTGAGTATATAAAGCCAATACTCAGGAGAAGTCCTCTGGCACGATCTCGTCCTCGGGTTCTGGTACTACTCCAATGTATGCTCCTATCCCGTATACCTCGGGATAGATCTCTTCGGCTGTACCTGGGGACACAATCCGGATCCAGGTCCTCAGGGGACATAGCAAGGTACAAGAATAACTCGAGCCAATATAAATGCAGTGCAATAATAAATGAAACAAGAGGGTAAACTATGTAACCAGCTATATGATATGCAAGTGAGAGCATTAATCATACTCAGGCTAAGACTACTATAGGCTCTGTGTCGGGGAAACCCATAGCAGCATTCTCTCGAAGGGCCAGTACATGTGCCAAAGCTCTGTGTCAGAGTCTAAGGCACCTCCAGATAACTATATATATATAACATAATCAGCCTTTCGTATGGTAAGTCTCTCCCCACCCAATGTAATCACACATCTCATGTTCACGATGTCTCATGTCCATGGCACGCAAGATCATGACCTCTAACTGATGCAGCGAGTCATAATGATAGCTAAGCATATGTAATATCTATGTCACAAGTCCTGTAGCCTATACAGAATCACCATGAATAACTCAGAAGATTCGGTCTCATGAAAAGTGTCAAGTGTCCTGAGGTTTGACGTACTTGATTATGCAAGCACGAAGATATATATAGTGTCGCGATATCCATCTCTAATGACGTTACCCGACACCGCGTACGGCGTCGACACCTGAATGTTATTCAGACGCTAAGCAAAGCCACATGGTCCTAGGTTGTCACGCCCCAGTCCCAAAATACCGAGGGACTGGACACGTGGCAATGGCCAGCAGCACGCACCGATGGACAACCCAATTTAATGGATCCATCAGGGCATGCTTAAGCTGTAGTCTAACAGGAAATAGAACAATTATTACAAGTCCCAGGTTATTCTAATCTCATCCACAACAGATAGTCACAGATTAAATGCCAGAAATAATGCAATAGAATAAATAAGCAAATCTCAAATAAGTGTCTCGGAGAACAATCCGAGAATATGTCTGGTACATCGAATGCAAATAGACAGGAAATAAATCAACTGGAAATAGAAATACTGAGTATATGAAGCCGGTACTCAGGAGAAGTCTTCTGCCACGATCTCGTCCTCAGGTTCCTGTTCTGTTCCGAGAAGTGCTCATGTTCCGTACACCTCGGGGTAGATCTCTTCAGCTATTCCTGGGGACATAATCCGGATCCAGGTCCTCAGGGGACAGCAAGGTACAGAAAATACAAGCCAAAATAAATGCAGTGCAGCAGATAAATAAACAAGAGGGTAAGCTATGTAACCAACTTATGTGATATGCAAGTTGAGAGCATCACTAGAACTCAGGCTGAAGCCACTACAAGCTCTGTGTCGGGGAGCCGGGTAGCAGCAATAACTATGAATTATACTATAAAATATACTATGTTTTATATATATGAGATCAGCCTGTAGCCTGTGTGTCTCTCCCCACCCGATGTAATCCCACATCTCATGTCCACGATGCCTCATGTCCATGTCACGCACGATTATAACTAATGCAGCAAGTCTGATAGCTATGAATCCAATGTCTATGAATGTAATGTCTAGGTCAGAAAACATGTATCCTATACAGAATCACCTTGAATGTCTCAGGAAGACTCTGTCTCATGAATAGTGTCAAGTGTCCTGGGTTCTGGTGTACTTGATAAGACAAGTACGAGAATTATCGGGTCTCGATTTCCATCTCTATGTGACGTTACACAACTCCGCGTACGGGGTTGGCACCCGACTAGTAATCGGACGCTAAGTAAAGTCACTCGGTCCTGGGTTAAACAGTTTAAACAAGATTATATATGAAGTCTACAAGAACTCAAGTAAAGTACTATAACAGTCATTACTGCGAATTGGCAAGCTTTAATTGCCCACTGATGAATAAACAAGTCAAGGAAAATAAGTAGCAAGCTGTAGGGTTTGGCAAGATACACTTGCCTGCGGTTCCGGTTCCAATTGTGGCTCTGACTTCAGCTGGAATTGCAGGCGGTACTCCGGTTGCTGAAACAAATATCACCATCAGATCCAGAAAATATCAATCAGCTAGAAACGCCTGTCCTTGAGTCCAATTTGAAGACAAGGACAAAAATGGCAATTTCGGGTCAAAACGGGGTCCACATGTGGGCCCGCTTTGCACCAAAATATGTATCAGGGTCAAAGGTCTCCAAATTCACCAAACTTAATGTCAACAGGTCAGGAACGATGATACGAACCCAACGGAACTTCCAGAATTGGATTCCGATGAGCCGATCACAAAATCGCCCGTCGAGCGGGGCTTGTAGGGCCCACGACACGCGATTTTGTCAACATTCTCAGAATCGAACCAAACTTTGGTCACAGGACCAGCGTATCGTTAAAAGTCCGATGGCGCAAGTTCCGTCTCAATCTGACGTGTGTACACAAAGTTAGGTCATGATTCAGAAAAGTCGGATATGGGGCGTTGTCCGCGGATACGCACTGATTCAGGTGTGCACGCACATCCGAATCAGCTTCTGCGAAATCCCACACATCCGTATCGACGACGCGCACATATCTGTGAAGATCGCGTGCGACCAAGTCGACTAGTTCCGAGGTAAATCGGGGCGTTGTTTTTCCTATTTTTGGATCGCGGTTCGCGATCGCCACAGGACGCGATGCCCCGAGCGGGTTGCACGGACACCGAGGGGGTCATACAGGCTACGCAACGCAACTGACGGAATCGAAAACAGGTAAACGAGCAGGAAGATACGCGTACCTGAACAGGGTCCGAAAAATCCAAATTTACTGTGTCCGACACGACGCAAAGGGCCGTGTCTGCGTCGAACCCAACCCTAGGGTTAGGGTTCTGGCCGGAGATGGGCGGCTCTGCGGCGGGGGAGACCGGCCGGAGCTGGCTGGGGCGGCGTCGGCGAGGCTGGGCGGAGGCGGCGGCGCGGGCACGGCGGCCGGAGGCTGTCACGCCCCGATCCCGAAAGGGTCGGTCGTCCTCGCTTGATCCTTTACGAAACCGATTCGTCCTCGCTTGGGGCGTGATGCCGTACGAGCCTGGAGTTGCGCTCGTACAAGGCAAGAACTTGCAGTTATAGGAACCCATTTTGAAACACACTTTATAAAACACATTCACAGAGATTTGAACACAGTGCAGGAAGAAACATGCTTTTTCATTGATAATTCAGAGTAATTTACATAGAGTTTACATTGATGCGCCTCTCGGCTACTTGATTTGCATTACAAAAGATAACTCAAAAGGCAGGGCGCGCTCCATCAGATAGTCCACGTCGTTTGTACATTACACCCTTGTATAGGTTGAAAGTCCAAGCCTCCAAAATGATCTGACTCCAACTATACTTCAAAATAGAGGTGCTCCTAACGCCTCTCGTCTATCCACTAGCGTTGCACCGCCTGAGTGCCTGAAATAGTTGCCCACAACGTGGGTCAGTACTCAACTTGTACTGGTGAGCGGGATGAACCCACTCGACTAAATCGACACTAGCTTATTAGGGGCGAGCATGCATTAAGATGACTTCTATAAAGAAGCAAGTGAATTCAATTCATATCAGTTGCATGTTTTGATAGGAATGAAAATAGCATTGAATCAACCCAGTGCATCGATTGCTTACTCAACCGATGCACGCCTTCCCTACAACGAAACACAAGTATACTTACCATCTGCACAAGACAATAAATTAGCATGTATTCTATTCTATGCGGTCATTGGTGTGATCGACACCTTAGGGACATATTCAAGCATTAGCGGCGCGCCCTATCAGCCCGGGTAGCAAGCCCTGCTGGAGGTCCCGCAATGCATCGTGACGAGCACGAATCAAATATTTTCCTCCGGATCGATACGGTTCCAGTACCCCGGAAAGCCGTTTCGAGGAAATGCCAAACCTTGTGCACAAGTTGTCCCAGACCATGCAAATGCATGAACAATTCATATATCATACAATGCATCGATTGAAACAAAAGAAGTTAAGCAACAATATATATCTCATGCAACAGTTCATATTTTCTCAACGCGGTATTCCGATTTTGATATCCCATAGGTCCAAACTCCGTCCGAGGCACTAGGCCGCCACCAACAAACAATTCCCTTTATAAACAAACTCAGTTATAAGGTGTGCAAGCATATAGAAATATTAGTCTACAAAATCCCCTGTTCCTTTCTTAGTGGCTGGCATGCATTATGGCAAAGGATTTCCTAGGCGTCCAACCGGGCATCATCGAGTGAACGTTTGAAACATTAAAGATGTTGGCGTGAAGAAGTAGGAAACAAGGGTCCAAACCACTCACTGGTTAAGGAAAAGGTAGCTGAAACAAAGATTCCCGCCTAGCGACGATCAAACGTCAGTTACGCGGACCTGCACAGCACGAGCACCAATTAGAATCTTGCCTATCCTTCCTTGCCGAACTTCCCAAGAATCAAAGCTCTAAACGATAAAACCAGCAGTGAAAACCAAGCAAATCGAAAGCAACACCAAATCAAATCCCAAAGCGGCAATCAAGAAAACCAAGCAACCAAACACGAAAACTATTAGACTCGTTTCAATAGAGGCATTTCCATGAGTTGGAAAGGATCATCGCATTTCGTCCGTGGCAAGAAGATGCCGAAGATCTAAGCTACGACTCAGACAGACTAGCCACAAGCCCAATTACGTAGTGCACATCCCGGTCGGATCGGGATTTGAGGCACTACATAATATACCACTAAGAAAAAAGTTTCGACCCGAAACTTAAGAACAAGGCCGACCCGAAACGTAAGAACAAGGCCCTACCTCCGACTGAATGAACAATGAAGGATACTTCTCCTTCATCTCCGATTCTAACTCCCACGTTGATTCCCCAACAGAATGGTTCCGCCACAGCACGCGAACCAAGGACATCGTACGGTTGCGAAGTACTTTTTCCTTACGATCCAGAATCTGCGCCGGCTCCTCTGAGTATGACAAATCCGTGCGCAATTCCAATTGTTCGAAGCTAACCACATGACTAGGGTCATGCACATACTTCCGGAGTTGGGAAACGTGGAATACATCATGCACTTCTGCCAAGGCGGGAGGTAGTGCTATCCTGTACGCCACAGCTGCAACTCGTTCCAGTATCTCAAAGGGGCCGACAAACCGGGGACTCAGTTTGCCCTTCACGCCGAAACGCATCACACCTCGCATCGGCGTCACTTTCAAGAAGACATGATCCCCGACCAAGAATTCCAAAGGCCTTCTATGAGCATCTGCATAACTTTTCTGTCGGCTCTGTGCTGTGCGGAGTCTTTCCCGAATCAAGCGAACTTTCTCAACTGCCTGCTCTACCAGCTCTGGCCCGAGTACCTGCCGCTCGCCGACTTCGTCCCAACAGATTGGAGATCGACACCTTCGCCCATATAGTGCTTCGTACGGTGCCATCTGGATGCTTGATTGGTAGCTGTTGTTGTACGCAAACTCTGCCAATGGAAGATGCGTGTCCCAACTAGTCTTTAAATCAATAGCACACAGCCGTAACATATCTTCGAGTATCTGATTTGTCCTCTCTGTCTGTCCGTCAGTCTGCGGATGATATGCGGTACTGAACTGTAGCTTGGTCCCCAAAGCAGCTTGTAGACTAGTCCAGAAACGAGATAAGAAGCGTCCGTCACGGTCAGAGACGATTGAGGCAGGTACTCCGTGTAATCGGACAATCTCATCTATGTAAATTTGTGCTAACCGATCGACGCTCCAAGTAACTTTTATGGGAAGAAAGTGGGCTGATTTGGTCAAACGATCAACTATGACCCAAATCGCATCGTGCCCCCGTGGCGTCTTCGGAAATCCCACAATAAAATCCATAGTGATGTTGTCCCATTTCCACTCGGGAATAGCGAGGTTCTGAAGCTCCCCGCCGGGCCTCTGATGTTCAGCTTTAACCTGTTGACAGGCCATGCACTGTGACACAAAGGTCGCCACATCCCGCTTCATACCGTGCCACCAGAAGGTCCCGCGCAAGTCCTTGTACATCTTAGTGCTCCCCGGATGTAAAGAATACTTCGCGTAGTGTGCTTCCGCCATAATTTCCCTTCGGAGTTCTGGGTCGCTAGGAACACATAGCCTTCCTTTCATCTGTAAGGCCCCATCTTCGCCTGCCACAAAGTCAGACGTCTTCCTCTCCGAGATCAATCCGCGCACCTTCGCTAAGAACTGATCGCCCTCCTGAGCTGATTTGATTCTACCACGTAAACCCAGTTCAAGATGGAGTGGTGCCAGCTGCACTCCTTGATGCCGAACTCGAAATTCGATGCCCATCGCCTCAAGATCTCGAAGTAAACGGTTGTCTATAGATAACGAGCCCACGTGCTTCCGACTCAGAGCATCAGCAACGACGTTTCCCTTGCCCGGTGTATACGCGATCGTTAGGTCATAGTCCTTAATCAGTTCTAGCCAACGCCGCTGCCGGAGGTTCAATTCCCGCTGGGTGAATAGGTACTTGAGGCTCTTGTGATCGGTAAAGATTTTGCAAGCAACACCATAAAGATAATGCCTCCACAACTTCAGAGCAAACACAATTGCCGCCAATTCCAAATCATGCGTCGGGTAGTTTTTCTCGTGCGGCTTCAGTTGCCTGGAGGCGTACGATATTACCTTGTCCCTCTGCATGAGCACACACCCTAAGCCGAGTCCTGAAGCATCGCTGTATATCTGAAACTCTTCTACCCCATCTGGAAGTGCAAGAATCGGAGCTGAAACAAGACGCCGCTTAAGTTCCCGAAAGCTGGCTTCGCAGTCATCACCCCATTCGTATGCAATCCCTTTCTGAGTAAGGCGAGTCATAGGCGAGGCCAGTTTAGAGAAATCCTTCACGAACCTACGGTAGTATCCCGCAAGGCCCAGAAAGCTTCGAACTTCGCTGGCTGACGTAGGTTGCTTCCAGTCCACCACCGCTTCTATTTTCTTCGGGTCTACGGCGACGCCTTCGACCGAGATGACATGACCAAGGAACGCCACGCTGTTCAACCAGAACTCACACTTGCTGAGCTTAGCGAACAACTGATGGTCTCGTAATGTCTGCAGCACGATCTTCAGGTGTTCCTTGTGCTCCGCCTCGTTCTTGGAATAGATTAGTATGTCGTCTATGAACACGACTACAAACTTATCCACAAACGGCCGAAACACGCGGTTCATCAGATCCATGAAAGCTGCAGGGGCGTTCGTCAAACCGAACGACATCACGAGGAACTCATAGTGTCCGTAACGGATTCTGAAAGCAGATTTTTGAATATTCTCTGATTTGATTTTCAACTGGTGATACCCTGACCTGAGATCAACTTTAGAGAAAACTCTTGCACCTTGCAACTGATCAAACAAGTCATCTATTCTTGGCAATGGGTACTGATTCGGCACGGTCGCTTTATTCAGCTCTCGGTAGTCAATACACAGCCGCATGGATCCATCCTTCTTTTTCACGAACAGCACCGGAGTGCCCCAAGGAGAAACGCTTGGACGAATGTATCCTCGGTCCAACAGATCTTGCAACTGAACTTTAAGTTCCTTAAGCTCTGCTGGGGCCATGCGATAAGGTGCCTTTGATATCGGTCGCGAATCCGGAAAAGTGTCAATGCTGAATTCGATCTCACGATCAGGAGGCATTCCAGGTAGCTCGTCTGGGAACACGTCGAGGAAATCTGCAATGACTTCAGCCTGAGCTGCATCTACACATTTCCGTCGGGTGTCTCGAACAGAAGCTAAGTACCCTTCACAGCCCGAATGCAACATACGCCTAGCCGAAATTGCTGATATCACCATTGCCGTCTTCGGTGCAGCGCTGCACGAATAGTAGAAGTCTGCCTCGCCGGGTAGACGGAATACGACTCGCTTCTCCGCGCACTCGATTGTTGCATGGCAAGCACCCAACCAGTCCATACCGAGAATAATATCATAATCCTTGATGTCTAGTACTATGACATCTAAGAAAAGTTTCCTTCCTCCGATGCAAATGTAACCATCCCTACAGATCGCATGGGCGGGCATATCGACTCCCGAAGGGGTACTTACGCAGAGGTTCATATTTAAAGCAGTAGAAGCTAATTTATGCTCAACAGTAAAATCAGCAGATATGAAACTATGCGTAGCACCTGAATCGAATAAGACTCTAGCGGGTAATTCTCGGTATAGTAGAGTACCTGTTACAACAGTGTCGGATACAGATGCCTCATCCCGAGTCAATGCATAGACTCGGCCCTGAGCACCCTGGCGTTGTGGATTCACTGGCACAGCATTGGCATCACTTGCTGGAGGCCCTTTGTTTTGATTTCCATTATTCTGATTCGGCTTGCCCTCTCTGCAGTTAAACTGTTTGTGACCCAGGCGACCACATTTGAAACATCCTTGAACCCGACATTCATTCACTTTATGCCCTGATTTGCCGCACCGGCTGCAGTTCAGTGATTGGGATTGGCCCCTATTATCAGACGTATGCGAACGCTTGTGTGCTCCAGACCCTCCCGTTTCATGAGGACGTTTATTTTTATTGGTACGGGGGGTTTGCACCTCGGTCTTTGGGAGAGGGCGCCCAAAGATCCGTTCACTGTTCAGAGCCGCTTCATAACATTCCCTATATGTTTGGCATCTTTGGTTGATGACGTCCCTACGCAAATCGTCATTCAAACCTTTCTGAAATCGATAGCACCACGCCTGCTGATTAGGCAAGAAGTGCCCTGCGAACTTAGCCAGTTTAGCGAATACTGAGTCGTAATCGTCAACAGACAAACTTTCTTGCACCAGATTACTGAAGTCGTCTTCTTTTTGTTGACGCACGGCTCGGGGAATATATTGTTCAATGAAGGCAGATTTGAATATTTCCCAAGTAATTTTACAGTTGGGATTGGCATCATAAATCCCTTGCTTCGTGGCTTCCCACCAATCATGCGCACGCAGTTCCAGCTGAACCGATGCACAAGCCACTCGCTTGGATCCCCTGATGCCAACCAGGTTGAAGAGTCCTTCCAGCTTAGCAATCCACCCCAACACCACGTCCGGCTCCGCTCGTCCGTTGAACGTAGGGGGATGCATTTTTATAAACTCAGCTGCTCGGCAGGAGTTCTTCGCTGAAGGCTGTGTCTCCTCTGACTCGTCTTCTACCGCCATGGCCGACGGCGTGACAGGCGTCGCTGCGGATGTCCCATTGCTTGGTACCAGGGATGCAATCAGTTGCATCATTGTATCCATTTGCTTCTGTTGAGAAGCAAACTGCGCTTGTATGTTAGCTTGTTGGGTAACAGCTTGTTGTTGCTGCGCCTCCATGAGGTGCATAAGCCGTTCCGCCATTCCAGTTGAACCCGCTCCTCCGGATTCTCCAGAGCTTGCTGGATCGCTCTGAATGGGTTGTGTAAAACCCCTTCCCAGAAAATCGTATAAGCCCTATATTTATTTATTATTAATTAAATTGTAGTAATTAGGTCCAAATAGGAGAAATAGATTTTTAATAATTTTTATGTTAGGTGTTCGGGCACTTAGATGACCTGTGGGACCATCAGGAATTTTTCGGATTTTATTCCATGTAGGAGACCCCTTGAGCAGTTGCTAGCCTAACGATGTGCAATACCCTATTTTATAAATTGTCTTATGTGTGAATATATATATATATATAGATATACAAATATATATATGTATATATATATTTATAAAGAAAGAAAGGAAAAGAAAAGAAAAGAAAATAAGAATAAGAATAATAATTTTAATAACAATATTAAACCTACCACTAGGAAGCAGCGGCCAAAGAGATGCCATGCTAATTAGCATAACACCACAAAGACTATTCAATCAGCAGCCATAAGGAGGGCCCGCCCCTTTATTACTTCCGTGAACCCCCCTTTATTTACTTCACCCGCCGACCCTTTATTCACCCGAACCTATATTTCCCCCCTCTCTCCTAATATATATTATATATATATAATAGCTCTCCAAAACCCTAACCTAAAATTCCAGACTTCCCCTTCCCATCTAGAGCCGTCACCGCAGCCAGAGAAGCCTCCCCAAGCCATCCAACCATCCCGTCGACGCCGACATCGCGAACTGCAGTCTCCCACTCGAGGCACCTTCGCTCCGGCGTCATTTTCCGTTGACTCGCTCGACCAAACGCAGATCCGTTTTCATAGGTATGATCTTCCCTTAACCCTCTAAAATATCTGTTTTATAGTCAACCTCGGAAAACGTGTGCCCCTAGGTGAAAAATAGCGCCCAAGTCAGCGCGAGCAGACAAAATTCTGCAATCGCAGAAACTTGCGATGACCACCCATATTGTCGAGTTCGTATCTCCCACCACAGAGATCCGAATTCGACGATTCTTTTTGATACCTGTAGATTACATGACCTAGTTTAATTTCTGTATTATAACTTTGTGCTATTAGTTGCTGTGGACCAAATTGTAGTCGTCACAAAACTGCGCGCACCCACTTTTTCCGGTTTTCTAAAAGTGGGAGATCGGAGCGCGCCCCGCCAAACGGGACCGCCCCGTCTTGTGCCAAGTGTACCGAATGGTGCACACAGCATAATCGGACACGTAAAAATTCGTGGGGACTGATTTGGACGCTTGTGCGCGCCGGAATCAGGCCGTATCCGCGAACAAATTCCGTGTCGCCACTTTTGTGGAACTCGCGAGTATTTTGTGCACACTTGTCAGATTGCGACAAAACTTGTGCCACTGGACTCGTGGTAACACGCTGGTCCTGTGACCCAATTTTCACGCATTTCTGAGACGGTTGACCAGATCGCCAATTGGCGGGCCCCACAGTTGACTTTTTGGACCAAATTAGGTTCGGCTTATCGGAATCCAAATTTGGACATACCGTTGGGATCGTATTGACATTTAGAGTTGTTTGACCCATAGTTTGTCCCATTTAGAGACTGTTACCCTCGGCACGCTTTTCGGTGCAAAGTGGGCCCACCTATGGAACCCGCTTTGGCCCGAAAATGACCTTTTTGCCCCTGTGTCCAAATTGGACGTAAGGACAGGCATTTCCAGCTATTTGATACCTTCTGAGACTGTTGGTGATATTTATTACAGCTTTTGGAGTAGTCCCTACCGGATTCACCGATACCAGGACGACAGTTGATATTCAAACATCAGGCAAGTGTACCTTGCCAAACTCTACAGTATTGTTATATATTTCCCTTGCTTTATTATAATGCCGTGCATGCTTAACCTAGGACCGTGTGACGTACTTAGCGTCCGATTAACAGTCGGGTGCCGACACTGTGCGCAGTGTTGGGTACGGTCATCTAGAGATGGACATTCGTGACACTTTATTCTCGTACTTGTCTTATCAAGTACCATATGACCCAGGACACTTGACACTATTCATGAGACAGGATTTTCCCGAGATATTCGTGGTGATCCTGTATAGGATACAGGACATGGACATTATACTCCTAGATACTTATGACTTGTTGCATTAGCTATGATCGCGCTTGACATGGGCATGAGACGTTGTGGTCATGATATGCGTGGTTACATTGGGTGGGGAGAGTCACACATGCTACAGGCTGTTTCATATATCTATCTACTACTATTGTGAGGCCTCAGACTCTCGTAGCAGAGCTAGGCACATTACGTGTTTATTACCGCTACCGGCTCCCCGACACAGAGCTTGTAGTGGCTTCAGCCTGAGTTTTAGTGTTACTCTCACTTGCATTTCACTTAGATGGTTACATATTTACCCATTGATCATTTAGTTATTTTTTGCTGCACTGCTTATCTGTATTTATTTGGCATGAGCTTTCTTGTACCTTGCTATGTCCCCTGAGGACCTGGATCCGGATTTTGTCCCCAGATTTTGCAGACGTGGTTTATCCCGAGGTTTACGGGACCGGAGCAGGAGCTGATCCAGGAGCTGTACCACCATCTGAGGACGAGGTCTTAGCTGAAGACTTCTCTTGAGCACCCATGTTCATGCTCAGCTTTTAGCATTTATTTCAGTCATTTACTTTCTGGTCTGTTGAACCATTGTACTAGATTTTTATCGGGTTGTTCCCCGAAGTACTTTGTGAGACTTGCTGATGATTTACATTCCTTATTTGCTTTGTGGATCATATTTTATATCTTGTGTGGATGAGATTAGTTGTGCCATGATTGTCGTAGACTTGTTTTACAGCTTAAGTATGCCCTGATGGATCCATTATATTGAGTTGGTCCATCGGTGCGTACTGCTGGCCATTGCCACGTGTCTAGTCCCACGGTATTTTGGGACTGGGGCGTGACATGGTTTTTGTGGTGGCCCATGCAGGTCTACGACTAAATTGTTCGGTTTCAACTTAGGGACCGGACCAGCCTGCCCTAAGGATAGTATAAACTATAGGATCTCATCCATTATTTAACCATTTGTTGAACTCTATATCGAACTCGAAATTTGTTACTTGAACTGCATCCTGTATTGATTCCTCTGAGCGTTCTCATAGTTTATCTTTTGATTGCAGAGCAATGAATTCCGGGAACAGAGATGATATCCCTTTGGATACACCACACGACGCTGTGGTTACTTATGGAGATGAAGTGACACCAGGGGATGGTGGACGAGCATCACAGGATGATCAAACCGGACAGCCTAATCCAAGGTTCCGGAGAGATGACATTCCACCACCACCACAGTTCACTCCCCAGATGCCAGTATTCCCGCCAGGACAAGCCATAGACGGGCAACAAATGTTCCAGATGATGTATGCTATGATGCAAGCACAGCAGCAGATTCAGCAAGAGGCCCATCGGCAGGAGGCCGAGTATCTGAGGACCAGCCTGGTATCCGCATTGGAGCAGGCTAATCCAGCAGCGAGGCGAACATCGACGGGATCTATCACCGACTTCCGTCATCTCAAGCCTCGCACATTTTCTGGTAAAAAAGGGCCAACGGAAGTTCATGAGTGGCTCACAAACACTCAGCATCAGCTGGAAGCCGCTGAACTTCCAAGAGAGAAGTGGATGACTGCAGTCAGAATGCAGTTAACTGATAATGTGCATCACTGGTGGCTAGCAGAGGAAAGGAGACTTGGACAGGACAGAGTCACATGGGAAGAGTTCTCCAGACTCTTCCAAGAGATGTACATCCCGGCAGTTGCACGGTCAGAGCTCAGGGACAAGTTCAACCGCCTCATCCAGGGCAGCATGACAGTGGAAGAATACAATTCTGAATTTATTCGCCTGAGTCGCTTTGCTCCAACATTGATTTCGACGGAGGAAGAGAAAGCGGAAAAGTTCTTTGACGGGTTGAAGTTCGAGCTTCAGAGATTGATTGGCTCAGTAGCACCTACAAATTATACTGATGTTCTAGCAGCAGCACGACGCATGGAGCGCGTCACTAGAAGGGAATCGAATCTGAAGAGGCCAAACACCTCCGCACCAACCAAGGCAGCACATGGAGATTCTGCAAAACGATTCCAGAGGAGTACGCCAGATAGAGCAGCACACAGGGCCATATCCCTTCCTACTTGTCATCACTGCGGCAAGGTAGGACACATTGAGAGAGAGTGCAGGCAGAAGTTGGGACTATGCCTACTTTGCGGATCAAACCAGCACCTATCCAGAGACTGCACTCACCATAGAGAAGAAGCACCGAGATTAGGAGCACCCCGACCAGCTTACCCAGCAGTAGGAGCACAGCAGGCAGGAGTTGGAGGCGTCAGGCCACCAGCCCCAGGAGGGAATCAGCAGAGACCACCCCTGGCACCACAGGCAGCTTTATTTCAGCAGGCCCAGCAGCAGCGAGGCCAAGCACAGGGGCGAGGACAGGCATTCACTTTAGCTGTTGAGGAGGAGGAGGCTACAGCAGGCGAGGTCATCGCAGGTACTATTTTAGTAGCTTCATTACCTGCAGTAGCATTATTTGATTCTGGAGCATCGCATTCATTTATAGCAGCTTGCTTTGTAGCCACCCATAGAGTAGCTACCGCACCCCTCCCGAAGATGAAGAGGATTCTTACGGGAGGTGGAATTATTCCGGTTAGTGACGTCTGTAGATCATGTTCTGTAGTAGTTTATGGAAGAGAAATGCGAGCCCAATTCCTAATCTTTTCCATGCCGGATTATGATGTCGTACTTGGTATGGACTGGTTAAGTCAGTACCATGCGACTCTTGATTGCCGACTTGGGCGGGTTATATTTAGACCGCCTGGACATCCAGAATTTGAGTTTCTCCGAGGAGCAGTAGAGCAAGGAGTTCAGCCTACTCTTAGGGTACTATCTGTAGAAGGGGAGACAGGTTACCCGAGAGTCATATCAGAATTTGTGGATGTATTTCCTGATGATCTTCCAGGTTTACCGCCTGATCGGGAAATAGAATTCATAATAGACTTAACTCCAGGAGCAGAGCCAATCACTTCATCAGTTTATCGGCTAGCACCTAAGGAGTTAGTAGAGTTGAAAGAACAAGTTGATGATCTCTTGGAGAAGGGTTTCATTCGGCCCAGTGTTTCACCTTGGGGAGCACCCATCTTATTTGTGCCAAAGAAGGATGGAACAGTACGATTGTGCATTGATTACCGGGCACTAAATGCTGTAACCATCAAGAACAGGTATCCCTTACCACGCATTGATGATCTATTCGATCAATTGAGTGGTGCAAGGGTATTCTCGAAGATTGACCTTAGATCCGGCTATCATCAGATCAAGGTGAAGAAGGAAGACATCCCGAAGACAGCTTTCAGGACGAAGTATGGGCATTATGAGTTCTTGGTGATGCCATTTGGTTTAACCAACGCACCAGCAGTGTTTATGAGCTTAATGAACAGAGTCTTTCATCAGTTCTTGGATAAATTTGTAGTGGTGTTCATTGATGACATTCTCATATATTCCAAGAGCCCTGAAGAGCACGAGGAACATCTCAGAATCGTGTTAGAGACCTTGAAACAGGAGAAGTTATATGCCAAGCTCAGTAAGTGTGAGTTCTGTATGGACAAAGTGCCTTTCTTGGGACACATCATCTCAGGAGAAGGACTTTCAGTAGATCCAGAGAAAGTTGCGGCAATAGAGACTTGGCCTACACCCACATCAGTCGCAGAGGTGAGGAGTTTTCTAGGACTTGCGGGATATTACCGAAGGTTCGTAGAAAATTTCTCAAGGATTGCAGAACCAATGACAAAGCTAACACGAAAGGATCAGGAGTTTGTATGGACAGAAGACTGCCAGAAGGCTTTTGAAGAACTGAAGAGAAGATTAACAACAGCACCTGTCTTGACTCTTCCTTCAGGGTCAGGAGGTTTTGTTGTTTATAGTGATGCATCAGGCAGTGGACTAGGATGTGTTTTGATGCAACATGGCAAAGTCATTGCTTATGCGTCAAGACAGTTGAAGGTCCACGAGAAGAACTACCCAACACATGATCTGGAGCTAGCAGCAGTTATATTTGCATTAAAGATATGGAGGCACTATCTTTATGGAGAGAGGGTAGACATCTTTACTGATCACAAGAGTCTGAAGTATGTGTATACTCAGAAGGAGCTTAACATGAGACAGAGACGCTGGCTGGAACTAATGGTGGATTTTGACATCGATCTGCAGTATCATCCGGGAAAGGCGAATGTTGTTGCAGACGCACTCAGCAGGAAGCCTATGGCTTATTTCTTGACGATGCAGCCCGAGTTATTGAGAGATCTACAGGAGTTACAGATAGAGGTCGTCTTACCGGGACAGAATGGCTTGATGGCTAACCTTGAGATTCAGTCATCACTCGTGGAGAAGATTAAGGAGGCATTGCCCACCGATGCTAGATTCCGAAGACTCAAAGAAAGGACAGAAGCCGGTATGCAGACAGGACTACGCATCCACGAAGACGGAACATTAAGGTTTGGAAACCGCTTGTATGTTCCGAATGGAGAATTGAGACAGGAGTTAATGACCGAAGCACATAGCTCTATGTACTCTGTTCACCCAGGAGGAACCAAGATGTACCGAGACTTGAGACAGTATTACTGGTGGCATAGAATGAAGAGAGAGATCGCGAGATTTGTGGCCAAATGCTTAGTATGTCAACAAGTGAAGGCGGAGCACCAGAGGACAGCAGGATTATTGCAACCACTTTCGATTCCAGAGTAGAAGTGGGAGCACATCACTATGGACTTCGTCACGGGTTTTTCCAAGAGTCCAAGTGGGAGAGATGCAGTGTGGGTAATAGTGGACCGACTCACCAAGTCAGCCCATTTTATACCTTTTAGAGTGGGTCAGTCTACAGAAGCGTTAGCTGATTTATATATGAGGCAGATCGTGAGATTGTACGGCATACCAGTCAGCATTGTATCGGACAGAGATTCGCGCTTCACCTCGCACTTTTGGAGGAGCATGCAAGAGAGTCTTGGTACTCGTCTGAAGTTCAGTACATCTTACCACCCGCAGACAGATGGGCAGTCGGAGCGTACTATTCAGACCTTGGAGGACATGTTGAGGGCTTGCATGTTAGACTTTGGAGGATCATGGGAGGACCACCTACATCTTGTAGAGTTTTCGTACAACAATAGCTATCAAGCGAGTATTCAGATGGCTCCGTTTGAAGCATTGTATGGGAGAAAATGTAGGTCTCCTGTGTGTTGGAGTGACGTGGGAGAACGTCAGATTCTGGGACCCGAGTTGGTGGTCAACACCGTAGAGACAGTCAAGAAGATTCAGGGACACTTGCGAGCAGCGCAAGACAGGCAGAAGCAGTGGGCAGACCTTCATCGTCGACCCTTGGAGTTCAAAGAGGGCGATCACATCTTCTTGAGGATATCACCGACCAGAGGCACCATCCGATTCGGAGGACGCGGCAAGTTGAGTCCAAGGTATATTGGACCATTTGACGTGCTCGAGAGAGTTGGAGAGGTGGCATATCGACTTGCGCTACCACCTTCACTGGAGGGAGTACATGACGTATTCCATGTGTCGCAGCTCAGGCGATATGTGGCAGACAGCAGTCATGTCCTCGACCATTCAGAGATCACCATTGGGCCGAGCTTGTCATACCAAGAGCAACCCGTGGGAATCCTTGATCGTCGAGAGAAGGTATTGAGGAACCAGTCTATTCCCTTGGTTCGCGTAGCATGGAGGCATGACGCGCCAGGAGAATCAACTTGGGAGCGCGAGGACGACATGCGCAAGCGTTTCCCGAACCTATTCGCAGACCAAGGTATGAATTTACATTGTTAATTTATATCTTATACCATCCTTGCATTCTATCGTGGCTTAATTTTAATTTCGAGGACGAAATTTTTATAAGTTGGGTAGAATGTAAAACCCCTTCCCAGAAAATCGTATAAGCCCTATATTTATTTATTATTAATTAAATTGTAGTAATTAGGTCCAAATAGGAGAAATAGATTTTTAATAATTTTTATGTTAGGTGTTCGGGCACTTAGATGACCTGTGGGACCATCAGGAATTTTTCGGATTTTATTCCATGTAGGAGACCCCTTGAGCAGTTGCTAGCCTAACGATGTGCAATACTCTATTTTATAAATTGTCTTATGTGTGAATATATATATATATATAGATATACAAATATATATATGTATATATATATTTATAAAGAAAGAAAGGAAAAGAAAAGAAAAGAAAATAAGAATAAGAATAATAATTTTAATAACAATATTAAACCTACCACTAGGAAGCAGCGGCCAAAGAGATGCCATGCTAATTAGCATAACACCACAAAGACTATTCAATCAGCAGCCATAAGGAGGGCCCGCCCCTTTATTACTTCCGTGAACCCCCCTTTATTTACTTCACCCGCCGACCCTTTATTCACCCGAACCTATATTTCCCCCCTCTCTCCTAATATATATTATATATATATAATAGCTCTCCAAAACCCTAACCTAAAATTCCAGACTTCCCCTTCCCATCTAGAGCCGTCACCGCAGCCAGAGAAGCCTCCCCAAGCCATCCAACCATCCCGTCGACGCCGACATCGCGAACTGCAGTCTCCCACTCGAGGCACCTTCGCTCCGGCGTCATTTCCCGTTGACTCGCTCGACCAAACGCAGATCCGTTTTCATAGGTATGATCTTCCCTTAACCCTCTAAAATATCTGTTTTATAGTCAACCTCGGAAAACGTGTGCCTCTAGGTGAAAAACAGCGTCCAAGTCAGCGCGAGCAGACAAAATTCTGCAATCGCAGAAACTTGCGATGACCACCCATATTGTCGAGTTCGTATCTCCCACCACAGAGATCCGAATTCGACGATTCTTTTTGATACCTGTAGATTACATGACCTAGTTTAATTTCTGTATTATAACTTTGTGCTATTAGTTGCTGTGGACCAAATTGTAGTCGTCACAAAACTGCGCGCACCCACTTTTTCCGGTTTTCTAAAAGTGGGAGATCGGAGCGCGCCCCGCCAAACGGGACCGCCCCGCCTTGTGCCAAGTGTACCGAATGGTGCACACAGCATAATCGGACACGTGAAAATTCGTGGGGACTGATTTGGACGCTTGTGCGCGCCGGAATCAGGCCGTATCCGCGAACAAATTCCGTGTCGCCACTTTTGTGGAACTCGCGAGTATTTTGTGCACGCTTGTCAGATTGCGACGAAACTTGTGCCACTGGACTCGTGGTAACACGCTGGTCCTGTGACCCAATTTTCACGCATTTCTGAGACGGTTGACCAGATCGCCAATTGGCGGGCCCCACAGTTGACTTTTTGGACCAAATTAGGTTCGGCTCATCGGAATCCAAATTTGGACATACCGTTGGGATCGTATTGACATTTAGAGTTGTTTGACCCATAGTTTGTCCCATTTAGAGACTGTTACCCTCGGCACGCTTTTCGGTGCAAAGTGGGCCCACCTATGGAACCCGCTTTGGCCCGAAAATGACCTTTTTGCCCCTGTGTCCAAATTGGACGTAAGGACAGGCATTTCCAGCTATTTGATACCTTCTGAGACTGTTGGTGATATTTATTACAGCTTTTGGAGTAGTCCCTACCGGATTCACCGATACCAGGACGACAGTTGATATTCAAACATCAGGCAAGTGTACCTTGCCAAACTCTACAGTATTGTTATATATTTCCCCTGCTTTATTATAATGCCGTGCATGCTTAACCTAGGACCGTGTGACGTACTTAGCGTCCGATTAACAGTCGGGTGCCGACACTGTGCGCAGTGTTGGGTACGGTCATCTAGAGATGGACATTCGTGACACTTTATTCTCGTACTTGTCTTATCAAGTACCATATGACCCAGGACACTTGACACTATTCATGAGACAGGATTTTTCCGAGATATTCGTGGTGATCCTGTATAGGATACAGGACATGGACATTATACTCCTAGATACTTATGACTTGTTGCATTAGCTATGATCGCGCTTGACATGGGCATGAGACGTTGTGGTCATGATATGCGTGGTTACATTGGGTGGGGAGAGTCACACATGCTACAGGCTGTTTCATATATCTATCTACGACTATTGTGAGGCCTCAGACTCTCGTAGCAGAGCTAGGCACATTACGTATTTATTACCGCTACCGGCTCCCCGACACAGAGCTTGTAGTGGCTTCAGCCTGAGTTTTAGTGTTACTCTCACTTGCATTTCACTTAGATGGTTACATATTTACCCATTGATCATTTAGTTATTTTTTGCTGCACTGCTTATCTGTATTTATTTGGCATGAGCTTTCTTGTACCTTGCTATGTCCCCTGAGGACCTGGATCCGGATTTTGTCCCCAGATTTTGCAGACGTGGTTTATCCCGAGGTTTACGGGACCGGAGCAGGAGCTGATCCAGGAGCTGTACCACCATCTGAGGACGAGGTCTTAGCTGAAGACTTCTCTTGAGCACCCATGTTCATGCTCAGCTTTTAGCATTTATTTCAGTCATTTACTTTCTGGTCTGTTGAACCATTGTACTAGATTTTTATCGGGTTGTTCCCCGAAGTACTTTGTGAGACTTGCTGATGATTTACATTCCTTATTTGCTTTGTGGATCATATTTTATATCTTGTGTGGATGAGATTAGTTGTGCCATGATTGTCGTAGACTTGTTTTACAGCTTAAGTATGCCCTGATGGATCCATTATATTGAGTTGGTCCATCGGTGCGTACTGCTGGCCATTGCCACGTGTCTAGTCCCACGGTATTTTGGGACTGGGGCGTGACATGGTTTTTGTGGTGGCCCATGTAGGTCTACGACTAAATTGTTCGGTTTCAACTTAGGGACCGGACCAGCCTGCCCTAAGGATAGTATAAACTATAGGATCTCATCCATTATTTAACCATTTGTTGAACTCTATATCGAACTCGAAATTTGTTACTTGAACTGCATCCTGTATTGATTCCTCTGAGCGTTCTCATAGTTTATCTTTTGATTGCAGAGCAATGGATTCCGGGAACAGAGATGATATCCCTTTGGATACACCACACGACGCTGTGGTTACTTATGGAGATGAAGTGACACCAGGGGATGGTGGACGAGCATCACAGGATGATCAAACCGGACAGCCTAATCCAAGGTTCCGGAGAGATGACATTCCACCACCACCACAGTTCACTCCCCAGATGCCAGTATTCTCGCCAGGACAAGCCATAGACGGGCAACAAATGTTCCAGATGATGTATGCTATGATGCAAGCACAGCAGCAGATTCAGCAAGAGGCCCATCGGCAGGAGGCCGAGTATCTGAGGACCAGCCTGGTATCCGCATTGGAGCAGGCTAATCCAGCAGCGAGGCGAACATCGACGGGATCTATCACCGACTTCCGTCATCTCAAGCCTCGCACATTTTCTGGTAAAGAAGGGCCAACGGAAGTTCATGAGTGGCTCACAAACATTCAGCATCAGCTGGAAGCCGCTGAACTTCCAAGAGAGAAGTGGATGACTGCAGTCAGAATGCAGTTAACTGATAATGCGCATCACTGGTGGCTAGCAGAGGAAAGGAGACTTGGACAGGACAGAGTCACATGGGAAGAGTTCTCCAGACTCTTCCAAGAGATGTACATCCCGGCAGTTGCACGGTCAGAGCTCAGGGACAAGTTCAACCGCCTCATCCAGGGCAGCATGACAGTGGAAGAATACAATTCTGAATTTATTCGCCTGAGTCGCTTTGCTCCAACATTGATTTCGACGGAGGAAGAGAAAGCGGAAAAGTTCTTTGACGGGTTGAAGTTCGAGCTTCAGAGATTGATTGGCTCAGTAGCACCTACAAATTATACTGATGTTCTAGCAGCAGCACGACGCATGGAGCGCGTCACTAGAAGGGAATCGAATCTGAAGAGGCCAATCAATCTGAAGAGGCCAATCAAATTATACGCACGTTGCCGGCGGGGCGCGCGGAGGGCGGCGGGAGACTCGGGCGGCCGTCGGAGAACGCGGGTGACGTGGGGGAGAAGGGGTAGTCGGGCCAGGTTCGCGGGCGGGTGCGGGTGGACCTGACCCAACCCGATAGCCCATGGGTGGGCTGGGCCTGATTGGGGTGGGCCGGCCCGGTGGGCTTGGGCCTAGGGTTAGGTTTGGGCCGGGGTTTAATTATTTAAATAAATAATTAAATAAATAATAATAATTAAAATAAATAAAAATAGTTTTTAGGTGTTTAAAAATAGGTCCGAGGACCAATAAATTCCAAAAAATTACCCTAAGTCCAGTTTTTTATTTTACACCCAAAAATATTATTTTTATAATATTTTAATATTATTTATTATCATTTATAAATCATTTAATAATTAAAACTCTGGTGGATCATATTTTATATCTTGTGTGGATGAGATTAGTTGTGCCATGATTGTCGTAGACTTGTTTTACAGCTTAAGTATGCCCTGATGGATCCATTATATTGAGTTGGTCCATCGGTGCGTACTGCTGGCCATTGCCACGTGTCTAGTCCCACGGTATTTTGGGACTGGGGCGTGACATGGTTTTTGTGGTGGCCCATGCAGGTCTACGACTAAATTGTTCGGTTTCAACTTAGGGACCGGACCAGCCTGCCCTAAGGATAGTATAAACTATAGGATCTCATCCATTATTTAACCATTTGTTGAACTCTATATCGAACTCGAAATTTGTTACTTGAACTGCATCCTGTATTGATTCCTCTGAGCGTTCTCATAGTTTATCTTTTGATTGCAGAGCAATGGATTCCGGGAACAGAGATGATATCCCTTTGGATACACCACACGACGCTGTGGTTACTTATGGAGATGAAGTGACACCAGGGGATGGTGGACGAGCATCACAGGATGATCAAACCGGACAGCCTAATCCAAGGTTCCGGAGAGATGACATTCCACCACCACCACAGTTCACTCCCCAGATGCCAGTATTCCCGCCAGGACAAGCCATAGACGGGCAACAAATGTTCCAGATGATGTATGCTATGATGCAAGCACAGCAGCAGATTCAGCAAGAGGCCCATCGGCAGGAGGCCGAGTATCTGAGGACCAGCCTGGTATCCGCATTGGAGCAGGCTAATCCAGCAGCGAGGCGAACATCGACGGGATCTATCACCGACTTCCGTCATCTCAAGCCTCGCACATTTTCTGGTAAAGAAGGGCCAACGGAAGTTCATGAGTGGCTCACAAACACTCAGCATCAGCTGGAAGCCGCTGAACTTCCAAGAGAGAAGTGGATGACTGCAGTCAGAATGCAGTTAACTGATAATGCGCATCACTGGTGGCTAGCAGAGGAAAGGAGACTTGGACAGGACAGAGTCACATGGGAAGAGTTCTCCAGACTCTTCCAAGAGATGTACATCCCGGCAGTTGCACGGTCAGAGCTCAGGGACAAGTTCAACCGCCTCATCCAGGGCAGCATGACAGTGGAAGAATACAATTCTGAATTTATTCGCCTGAGTCGCTTTGCTCCAACATTGATTTCGACGGAGGAAGAGAAAGCGGATTAGCGCGTGTCAAACTCGAGTCTCCGTGTCCTGGATCCGTGTCCAAGCTGTGTCCTAGCTAGGGCAAAGTTTCTGCGACATTGGAAGTAGGGTTCAGTCCAGCGGTGGTCGGGAAAGGCTCGGGGAGGTCCTGGGCGGCCGGCTGGTGAGGTCTGGAGGCTGGGGCGAGGCGGGGAGGTGCCGGAGTCGGGGGTTCCGTTCCTGGGAGGCGGTTGCGGTTCAGGTTTTGAGCCGTCGGCCGGAGAAGAAAGGAAAGGCGTCGGGTTCTGGGGAGTCCGGCATGGTCGAGGGCGGCCATGAGTCAGTGCTGGAGAGCAGTGGACGGCGCCGGTGGTTTGGTTTGCTCAATTAGGTGGAGGTGGCCGGAGTTTGAGGGATCAGCCGCTGTGGTTGGGGAAGAATGGAGTTATATAGAGGAGAAAGGAGGAGGACGGACGACGGTTCAGCCGGAATAGGAAGAGGGAGAGGCGGGGGTTTCCATGGAAGAGGAAGCGGACAGTCTCCGGCGGCCACGGCGGCGGAAACGGCCGCCGGAGGGGAAGTGTCGGGCTGTTTGGGATTCAGGGGTTAGGTTTAGGTCCGGGTCAGGTCGGGTACTGGCGGGTCGGGTCTGACCCGGATCCGACCCGCTAAGGGTTGGGCCGGTTCGGTTTGATCAGACCGGCCGGTCCGGTCTGGTTCAGTCTCAGGGTTGGGTTGGTTTTATTAATTAATTTGATTTAATTAATCAGTTAAATTTTATAATAGTTTTTAATGCTTTAAAAATTCATCCGGGATCCAATAAATTTTCGAAAAATACCCCATGCTCGATTTTTAATTTTACACTAGAAAATATAATTTTTATCACATTTTAATATTATTTAATATCTTTTAAAAATTTATTTTAATCAGTCTACCTTAGTTTAGAATTACAGAAAATGCTAATTAAATTCCATAAAATTAAATTTAAAAATTCTTAAAATTTTCAGGTGATTACAATCTACCCCCCTTAAGAAAATTGCGTCCTCGCAATTTAAAGATTAAACTACTAGTAGAACAGAACTACAGGAATTAAAATTTACTTAAGATATACCTGCATCCTCGAATAAGTGGGGGTATTTCTGACGCATGATATCTTCCCTCTCCCAAGTAGATTCACCAGGTGAGTGTTGCTTCCATGCCACACGAACCAGTTTAATTGTATGCCCTCTCAGTGTCTTCTCACTGGTTCCAAGTATACCCATTGGTTGTTCTTCATATCTCAGGCTTGGGCCTACGGCGATCTCAGAATGATCCACTATGTGACTTGGGTCAGTCACATACCTTCTCAACTGTGAGACATGGAATACATCATGCACTCCCTCTAAAGATGGAGGTAATGCAAGACGATACGCCACCTCACCAATGCGCTCCAGAATATCAAAGGGCCCAATGTACCTTGGACTCAACTTGCCTCTGCTCCCAAAGCGAATGGTTCCTCGAGTAGGTAAAATCCTCAGGAATACATGTTCTCCTTCCTTGAACTCCAGTGGACGTCGGTGTGTATCAGCCCAATGCTTCTGCCTGTCCTGAGCAGCCCGAAGATGATTCTGGATTTGTTTAACCTTCTCCACAGTTTGCATCACCAACTATGGTCCCAAGATTTGACGCTCTCCAACGTCACTCCAGCATATTGGCGATCTGCACTTCCTACCGTATAATGCCTCGAAAGGTGCCATCTTGATGCTTGCCTGATAACTGTTGTTATATGAGAACTCTACCAAATGCAGATGATCTTCCCAAGACCCTCCAAAGTCTAGCATGCAGGATCGCAGCATATCCTCCAAAATTTGGATTGTACGTTCTGATTGACCATCTGTTTGGGGATGATAGGCAGTGCTGAATTTTAGTCTGGTGCCAAGACTCTCTTGCATACTTCGCCAGAAATGTGAAGTGAATCTCGAATCTCGATCTGATACAATACTAACCGGCACTCCATGCAATCTTACTATTTGTCGCATATACATGTCGGCTAGTATCTCCGTGGACTGTCCAACTCTAAATGGCAAGAAGTGCGCAGACTTAGTGAGTCGATCCACGATAACCCATACCGCATCTTTTCCACTGGGGCTCCTTGGGAATCCTGTGACGAAGTCTATGGTGATATGTTCCCATTTCCATTCTGGTATGGGAAGCGGCTGCAACATTCCTGCAGTCCTCTGATGCTCGGCTTTTACTTGTTGGCAGACTAAGCATTTCGCTACAAATCTGGCAATCTCTCTCTTCATTCCATGCCACCAATAATACTGCCTTAGATCTCGATACATCTTTGTTCCTCCTGGATGAACTGAGTATATGGAGCTATGGGCTTCAGTCATTAGCTCTTGTCTCAGTTCTCCATTTGGAACATATAGACGATCCCCGCACCTTAATGTACCATCCTCATGTATGCGAAGTCCCGTCTGCAAGCCTGCTTCGGTCTTCTCTTTGAGTCTTCGAAACCTTGCATCAGTAGGCAGAGCTTCCTTAATCCTTTCCACGAGCGATGACTTCACTTCCAGATTAGCCAGCAAGCCACTATGCCTTGGTAGAATAACCTCTATCTGAAGCTCCTGTAGATCTTTCAATAGCTCAGGCTGCACCGTCAAGTAATAAGCTGTAGGCTTCCTGCTGAGTGCGTCTGCTACTACATTTGCCTTCCCTGGGTGGTACTGCAGATCTATATCAAAGTCCACCATCAACTCCAGCCAGCGTCTTTGCCTCATGTTAAGCTCCTTCTGGGTATATACATACCTTAGACTTTTGTGATCAGTAAAGATCTCCACCTTCTCACCATAAAGATAATGCCTCCAAATTTTTAGTGCAAATATTACAGCAGCTAGCTCCAGATCATGCGTTGGGTAGTTCTTCTCATGTACCTTCAACTGTCTCGATGCATAAGAAATAACTTTACCGTGTTGCATCAAAACACATCCTAGGCCACTACCTGACACATCGCTATAAACAACAAAACCGCTTGACCCTGAAGGAAGAGTCAAGACTGGTGCTGTTGTTAGACGCCTCTTCAATTCTTCAAAGGCCATCTGACATTCTTCTGTCCATGCAAAGTCCTGATCTTTCCGTGTCAACTTCGTCATTGGCTCTGCAATCCTTGAGAAATTTTCTACGAACCTTCTGTAATATCCAGCAAGTCCTAAAAAACTCCTCACCTCAGCAACTGATGTCGGTGTAGGCCAAGTCTCAATAGCAGCAACCTTCTCTGGATCAACTGACAGTCCTTCTCCTGAGATAATATGCCCCAAGAATGGCACCTTATCCATGCAAAACTCACATTTACTGAGCTTAGCATAAAGCTTCTCCTGCCTCAACGTTTCTAGCACGATTCTGAGATGCTCCTCGTGCTCTTCGTGGCTTTTGGAATATACCAGAATGTCATCGATAAATACCACCATGAATTTATCCAAGTATTGATGGAAGACTCTGTTCATCAAGCTCATGAACACAGCAGGTGCGTTGGTTAAACCAAACGGCATTACTAAGAACTCATAGTGTCCATACTTGGTTCTAAAGGCTGTCTTCGGGATATCTTCCTTCCTCACCCTAATCTGGTGATAACCGGATCTAAGGTCAATCTTCGAAAATACCCTAGCTCCACTCAATTGATCAAATAAGTCATCAATACGGGGCAAGGGATACCGGTTCTTAATAGTCACAGCGTTTAACGCCCTGTAATCAATGCACAGGCGAACTGTTCCATCCTTCTTCGGTACAAAAAGTATAGGTGCTCCCCAAGGTGAAACACTGGGCCGGATGAAACCTTTCTCCAGAAGTTCATCAACTTGCTTCTTTAACTCAACTAACTCCTTAGGTGCTAGTCTATAAACCGATGAAGTGATAGGTTCAGCACCTGGAGTTAAGTCTATGGTGAATTCTATTTCCCGATCAGGTGGTAGACCTGGAAGATCATCGGGAAATACATCCACAAACTCTGATATAACTCTTGGGTAACTTGACTCCCCTTCTACAGTTAATACCCTAAGAGTTGGCTGCACACCTTATTCTACAGCTCCTCGAAGAAATTCAAACTCTGAGGGTCCAGGTGGTCTGAATATAACTTTTCCAAGCCGACAATCAAGAGTAGCATGATACTGACTTAACCAGTCCACACCAAGTACCACATCATAGTCAGGCATAGAAAAGATCAGAAATTGGGCTCGCATCTCTCTTCCACAGACTACTACTGAACATGATCTACAGATATCACTAACAGGTATGATTCCACCTCCCGTAAGAATTCTCTTAGTCTTCAGAAGGGGTGCAGTAGCTACTCTATGGGTGGCCACGAAGCTAGCAGCTATAAATGAGTGCGATGCCCAGAATCAAATAAAGCTACAGCAGGTAATGAAGCTACTAAAATGGTACCTGCTATAACTTCTCCAGCAATAGCTTCTTCCTGAACAGCCAATGCAAAAGCCTGACCTCGTCCCTGAGCTGGACCCCTCTGATGACGAGCCTGCTGGAATAATGCTGCTTGAGGTGGTAATGGTGGTCTCGGCTGATATCCTCCTGGAGCTGGTGGTCTGACTCCTCCAACTCCCGTCTGCTGTGCTCCCACTGCTGGATAATCTGGCCTTGGTGCAGGTAGAGCTGGTCGTGGTGCTTCCTCTCGGCGTGCTGTGCAGTCCCTGGATAGATGCTGGTTGGAGCCGCAAACCAGGCACAGTCCTAATTTGCGTCTGCACTCCTTTTCAATGTGACCCAACTTGCCGCAGAAATGACAAGTAGGTAGAGTTCTTGGTGCTGCTCTCTGCGGTAGATTCCTCTGGAGTCGCTTTGCAGAATCCCCTTGTACTGCCTTGGATGGTGCTGAGGAAAATGGTCGCTTCAGGCTTGACTCCCTCCTGGTGACGCGCTCCATGTGTCGTGCTGCAGCAAGGATGTCGTTGTACGATGTAGGGGCAACAGACCCAATCAACCTCTGAAGCTCGAACCTGAGTCCATCAAAGAATTTCTCCGCCTTCTCTTCTTCGGTAGGAATTAGAGAAGGGGCGAAATGACTCAGGCGAATGAATTCAGTATTATACTCCTCCACCGTCATGTTGTCCTGGATGAGGCGGTTGAACTTATCTCGGAGTTCTGATCTAGCAACGGCTGGGATATACATCTCTTGGAAGAGTCTGGAGAACTCCTCCCAAGTAACTCGGTCATGTCCGAGCCTCCTCTCTTCAGCTAGCCACCAGTGGTGCGCGTTGTCCGTCAGTTGCATTCGGACAGCAGTCATCCATCTCTCCCGCGGAAGTTCAGCTGCTTCCAACTGATGTTGTGTATTTGTGAGCCACTCATGCACTTCAGTTGGTCCTTCCTTGCCCGAGAAGGTACGGGACTTGAGTTGACGGAAATCAGTGATAGATCCCGTAGCTGGTCGCCTAGCTTGCGGGTTTGCCTGCTCCAATGCATTTACTAGGCTGTTTCTCAGGTTCTCTGCCTCTTGACGCTGCGCCTCCTATTGAACTTGTTGTTGAGCTTGCATCATGGCATAGAACATCTGGAACATTTGCTGCCCGTCCATTGCTTGCCCTGGTGGGAAGGCAGGCATCTGTGGATTGAACTGCGGCGGTGGTGGGATATCATCGCGCCTGAACCTTGAGTTATGCTGCTCATCGTGTCCACTTTGAGAGGATTGACCCCTGTTCTCTGGTGTAACTCCATCTCCATAGGTAACCACAGCATCTTGTGGTGTAAAAGGAACTTCTTCTCCATTTCTCGGATCCATCTTTCTGCATCCAAAATGAACTTTATGAGAACGTTTAGTAGAATCAAGCAGGATGCATAATCAAGTACTTAATTCGAATGCGATATAGAGTTTCAAAAATGTTTCAACAAATGGATGAGATCCTAAGCCTATCCTATCCTTTACAGGTTTGTTTGGCCCCTAAGTTGAGACCAAACAAATTGTCGTAGACCTGCATGGGCCACCAAAAAAACCATGTCACGCCCCAGTCCCAAAATATCGAGGGACTAGACACGTGGCATTGGCCAGCAGTACACACCGATGGACAAACCAATTTAATGGATCCATCGGGAATACTTAAGCTGTAATATAGGTCTACAACAATAAGTCAAAAACTAATCTCATCCACACACAAAATAGTAAGAACATCAGCAAATAAAGAAAGTACATCAAAGTCCAGTCTCAGCAGAGTATGTCGGGAACAACCCGATAAGAGTCTAAAACACTGGTTCATCAGATCAGAACAAAAGAGTCCAAAATAAAGTATCTGAAGAGTACAAATGTCATAAGCTCAAGTAAAGTCTTCAGCCATCACCTCTGTTTCTATGTTAGGTTCTCCTTCAGCAACAGCTCCTGGTACAGCTTCAGCTCCTGTCCCGTAAACCTCGGGATAATGCTCTTCTGCTAAACCTGGGGACATCATCCATTCCAGGTCCTCAGGAGACATAGCAAGGTACAAATAATACAAGCCAAAAATAGATGCAGTGAAATAGAAAATGAAATAAACAGGGTAACTACATAACCATCTATGTGAAAATGCAACTGAGAGCAACACTAGTACTCAGGCTGAGACTGCTACAAGCTCTGTGTCGGGGAGCCGGTAGAAGCAATATCTAGTAGTGGTCTAGCTCTGCTCGAGAGTCTACAACCTCACAATAGTAGTATATATATATATATAACAGCCTGTAGCCTGTGTGCCTCTCCCCACCCAATGTAACCACACGTCGCATGTCCATGTCACGTGAGATCAGAGCTAATGCAACAGTCATAATCTAAGAGTATAATAACTATGTCCATCCTGTATCCTATACAGAATCACCTTGAATATCTCAGGAAGATTCTGTCAATGTATGGTGTCAAGTGTCCTAGGTTATAGTGTACTTGATAAACAAGCACGAGAATATAAAGGGTCTCGAATGTCTAACACTAAATGACGTACACAACTCCACGTACGGGGTTGGCACCCGACTGTAATCGGACGCTAAGTATGTCATACGGTCCTAGGTTATATCATGCACACTAGTCACAGAAAATAGAGCAAGAGAACAAAATAAACTAATAAACTGTATTTTATGGCAAGGTACACTTGCTTGGGATTGGAATTCCAGTAGCGGTCCTTGTAACAGTGGGTTCAGCAATAACTCCTCTAAAAGCTGAAATGAACATTACCAACAGTCTCAGAACATAAAAAATAGTTAAAAATGCCTGTCCTTAAGTCCAGTTTGGACACAAGGTCAAAAACGACATTTCTGGGCCATAGCGGGTCCATATGTGGGCCGCTTTGCACCGAAAACTGAGTCAGGGTCAAAGGTCTGCAAATCAGTCCAACTTAGTGCCAACAAGTCAGGAACATTGATACGAACCCAACGGAACTTCCAGAATTGGATTCCGATGAGCCGTTCTCAAAATCGCCCGTCAGGTGGAGCCTGTGGGGCCCACGACACGCGATTTTCCAATGTTTCCAGAATCGAACCAAACTTGACCCACAGGACCATCGTATTGCTACGAGTCCGATGGCGCAAGTTTCGTCTCAATCCGATGTGTATACACTAAGTTACAGCGAATTACAGAGAAATCGGATACGGGACGTTGTCCGCGGATACGCGTTGATTCCGGTGTGCACGCACACCCGAATCAGCTTCTGCGAAATCCCGCACGTCCGTATCTACGACGCACACGTATCTGTGAAGACCGCACGCGACCAAGTCGTCCCGTTTGGCGAGGCGTACTTGATTCCGGGGTGAAACAGGGCTAAGTTTTTCCTGTTTTTGGATCGCGGTTCCTGATCACCACAGGTCGCGATGCCCCGAGCGGTTTGTCCGGACACCGAGGGGGTCATACAGGCTATGCGAAGAAATTTACGGAATATGAAACAGAGCTACGAGTCAAAAGTTATGGATACCTGAACTGGGTTCAATAAGTCCGATTAGCGCGTGTCAAACTCGAGTCTCCGTGTCCTGGATCCGTGTCCAAGCTGTGTCCGAGCTAGGGCAGAGTTTCTGCGACACTGGAAGTAGGGTTCAGTCCAGCGGTGGTCGGGAAAGGCTCGGGGAGGTCCTGGGCGGCCGGCTGGTGAGGTCTGGAGGCTGGGGCGAGGCGGGGAGGTGCCGGAGTCGGGGGTTCCGTTCCTGGGAGGCAGTTGCGGTTCAGGTTTCGAGCCGTCGGCCGGAGAAGAAAGGAAAGGCGTCGGGTTCTGGGGAGTCCGGCGTGGTCGAGGGCGGCCACGAGTCAGTGCTGGAGAGCAGTGGACGGCGCCGGTGGTCCGGTTTGCTCAATTAGGTGGAGGTGGCCGGAGTTTGAGGGATCAGCCGCTGTGGTTGGGGAAGAATGGAGTTATATAGAGGAGAAAGGAGGAGGACGGACGACGGTTCAGCCGAAATAGGAAGAGGGAGAGGCGGGGGTTTCCATGGGAGAGGAAGCGGACAGTCTCCGACGGCCACGGCGGCAGAAACGGCCGTCGGAGGGGAAGCGTCGGGCTGTTTGGGATTTAGGGGTTAGGTTTAGGTCCGGGTCGGGTCGGGTACTGGCGGGTCGGGTCTGACCCGGATCCGACCCGCTAAGGGTTGGGCCGGTTCGGTTTGATCAGACCGGCCGGTCCGGTCCGGTTCAGTCTCAGGGTTGGGTTGGTTTTATTAATTAATTTGATTTAATTAATCAGTTAAATTTTATAATAGTTTTTAATGCTTTAAAAATTCATCCGGGATCCAATAAATTCCCGGAAAAATACCCCATGCTCGATTTTTAATTTTACACTAGAAAATATAATTTTTATCACATTTTAATATTATTTAATATCTTTTAAAAATTCATTTTAATCAGTCTACCTTAGTTTAGAATTACAGAAAATGCTAATTAAATTCCATAAAATTAAATTTAAAAATTCTTAAAATTTTCAGGTGATTACATTAGGGAAATACCGTTTCCCTAAGAATGGAAGTTATGCACTTTTCAGAGAAAAGAAATCTAGTTTAAGCAAGGAGACTACAATTTTAGAAAACTAGGTTATTATTAACAAGTTGCAAATTACTAGGTTGGGGCTGAGGTCACGAACCAACGGGCACGAGCTAAAATAATTCTAGAAACGGATACTACGAATCACTTACGCGCATTAGCTACTCCAAGAGTCTGCGCGTCCTCCAAAGTCATCGCGTAAGCTTGTCCGCGTCCTTGTGGTAGATTCCTCTGCTGCTGCTGGGCCTGCTGGAAGAGTGCTGCCTGAGGAGCCAGAGGTGGCCTAGGTGCTGGTAAAGCTGGTTGGTTTGCCCTTGGTGCTCCATCTCGATGCTGAGGACAGTCCTTGGCTATGTGTTGATTGGTTCCGCAAATCAAGCATAATCCCAGCTTGCGTCTGCAGTCCTTCTCGACATGGCCTATCTTGCCGCAGTAGTGACAGGTAGGAAGGATCTGCGAAGCTGCCCTGGGTGGCTGGTTCGTGTGAGATCTCTTTGCAGATTCTTCCGGTGGTGCTCTGTCTGGTGCTGATGGGATTGGCCGCTTGAGGCGAGACTCTCTCCTAGTGACGCGTTCCATGCGTCGGGCTGCAGCGAGAACGTCCGAGTAGGAGGTAGGTACGACGGATCCGATGAGTCTCTGCAGATCGAAGTTCAGTCCGTCGAAGAACTTCTCAGCCTTCTCTTCTTCTATCGGGATCAGGGTTGGGGCGAAGCGGCTCAGACGAATGAATTCAGCGTTGTACTCTTCCACCGTCTTAGAATCCTGAGTGAGGCGATTGAACTTGTCCCGAAGTTCTGATCGTGCGATGGCCGGAATGTACATCTCCTGGAAGAGTCTGGAGAACTCCTCCCAAGTAACTCGGTCTGGTCCGAGTCGTGTCTCCTCGGATAGCCACCAGTGATGAGCATTGTCCGTTAATTGCATTCTGACGGCAGTCATCCAACGTTCCCGTGGTAGCTCTGCTGCTTCTAGTTGATGCCGAATGTTGGTGAGCCATTCATGAATTTCTGTGGGCTCTTCCTTGCCAGAAAAAGTGCGGGGCTTCAGTTGGCGGAAGTCAGTGATAGAGCCCGTCGATGGCCGTCGAGCTGGTAGGTTGGCCTGCTCCAGTGCAGTTACGATGCTGCTTCTCAAGAAATTAGCTTCGCGACATTGAACCTCGTATTGGACTTGTTGCTGGGCCTGCATCATCGCGTAGATCATTTGGAATATCTGCTGCCCGTCAATCGGCTGTCCTTGTGGGAGTACGTGCATTGGTGGAACGAACTGCGGCGGAGGCGGGATGTCATCACGCCGGAATCTGGAGGTAGTTTGACCTGTCTGATGGCTCTGTTGAGTTGATGGAACTCCACCGACTGGTGTCACTTCGTCGTCATAGGTGACGGCTGCAACTGGTGGTGTTCCTGCGGGAGTATCGTCGCACTCTTGTGACTCCATTGCCCTCCATCCAAAAATAAACGATAAGAAGCGTACAGAAGAATCAAGGCAAGATGCAGTTTTTTTTTTTTTTTTGAAGTCGATTATAGATATCAAGAACGATTCAAGCAAGTGGATGAGACCCTAAAACTTATCCTATTTTTATTGCAGGCCTGTTCGGTCCCTAAGTTGAAACCGAACAATTTAGTCGAAGACCTGCATGGGCCACCAAAAAAACCATGTCACGCCCCAGTCCCAAAATACCGAGGGACTGGACACGTGGCAATGGCCAGCAGCACGCACCGATGGACAACCCAATTTAATGGATCCATCAGGGCATGCTTAAGCTGTAGTCTAACAGGAAATAGAATAATTATTACAAGTCCCAGGTTATTCTAATCTCATCCACAACAGATAGTCACAGATTAAATGCCAGAAATAATGCAATAGAATAAATAAGCAAATCTCAAATAAGTGTCTCGGGAAACAATCTGAGAATATGTCTGGTACATCAAATGCAAATAGACAGGAAATAAATCAACTGGAAATAGAAATACTGAGTATATGAAGCCGGTACTCAGGAGAAGTCTTCTGCCACGATCTCGTCCTCAGGTTCCTGTTCTGTTCCGAGAAGTGCTCATGTTCCGTACACCTCAGGGTAGATCTCTTTAGCTATTCCTGGGGACATAATCCGGATCCAGGTCCTCAGGGGACAGCAAGGTACATAAAATACAAGCCAAAATAAATACAGTGCAGCAGATAAATAAACAAGAGGGTAAGCTATGTAACCAACTTATGTGATATGCAAGTTGAGAGCATCACTAGAACTCAGGCTGAAGCCACTACAAGCTCTGTGTCGGAGAGCCGGTAGCAGCAATAACTATGAATTATACTATGAAATATACTATGTTTTATATATATGAGATCAGCCTGTAGCCTGTGTGTCTCTCCCCACCCGATGTAATCCCACGTCTCATATCCACGATGCCTCATGTCCATGTCACGCACGATTATAACTAATGCAGCAAGTCTGATAGCTATGAATCCAATGTCTATGAATGTAATGTCTAGGTCAGAAAATATGTATCATATACAGAATCACCTTGAATGTCTCAGGAAGACTCTGTCTCATGAATAGTGTCAAGTGTCCTGGGTTCTGGTGTACTTGATAAGACAAGTACGAGAATTATCGGGTCTCAATTTCCATCTCTATGTGACGTTACACAACTCCGCGTACGGGGTTGGCACCCGACTAGTAATCGGACGCTAAGTAAAGTCACTCGGTCCTGGGTTAAACAGTTTAAACAAGATTATATATGAAGTCTACAAGAACTCAAGTAAAGTACTATAACAGTCATCACTGCGAATTGGCAAGCTTTAATTGCCCACTGATGAATAAACAAGTCAAGGAAAATAAGTAGCAAGCTGCAGGGTTTGGCAAGGTACACTTGCCTGCGGTTCCGGTTCCAATTGTGGCTCTGACTTCAGCTGGAATTGCAGGCGGTACTCCGGTTGCTGAAACAAATATCACCATCAGATCCAGAAAATATCAATCAGCTAGAAACGCCTGTCCTTGAGTCCAATTTGGAGACAAGGACAAAAATGACAATTTTGGGTCAAAACGGGGTCCACATGTGGGCCCGCTTTGCACCAAAAAATGTATCAGGGTCAAAGGTCTCAAAATTCACCAAACTTAGTGTCAACAGGTCAGGAACGATGATACGAACCCAACGGAACTTCCAGAATTGGATTCCGATGAACCGATCACAAAATCGCCCGTCGAGCGGGGCCTATGGGGCCCACGACACGCGATTTCGTCAACGTTCTCAGAATCAAACCAAACTTGGGTCACAGGACTAGCGTATCGCTACGAGTCCGATGGCGCAAGTTTCGTCTTAATCCGACGTGTGTACACAAAATTAGGTCACGATTCAAAAAAGTCGGATACGGGGCGTTGTCCGCGGATATGCACTGATTCCGGTGTGCATGCACATCCGAATCAGCTTCTGTGAAATCCCATACGTCCGAATCGACAACGCACATGTATCTGTGAAGACCGCGCGCGACCAAGTCGTCCCGTTTGGCGGGGCGTACCTAGTTCCGGGGTGAATCGGGGCGTTGTTTTTCCTGTTTTTGGATCGCGGTTCGCGATCGCCACAGGACGCGATGCCCCGAGCAGGTTGCACAGGCACCGAGGGGATCATACAGGCTACGCAACGCAACTGACAGAATCGAAAACAGGTAAACGAGCAGGGAGATAGGCGTACCTGAACAGGGTCCGAAAAATCCAAATTTACTGTGTCCGACACGACGCAAAGGGCCGTGTCCGCGTCGAACCCAACCCTAGGGTTAGGGTTCTGGCCGGAGATGGGCGGCTCTGCGGCGGGGGAGGCCGGCCGGAGGGGGCTGGGGTGGCACCGGCGAGGCTGGGCGGAGGCGGCGGGAGCTGCTGTGGCTGCTGGCCGCTGGGGGAAGGAGGAGGAGAGGGCCGGGGGCAGCGCGGCGAGGCGAGGGAGGGGCACGACGAGGGGAGGCGGTGGCACGGCGAGGCGGAGCGGCATGGTGGCGGGAGTGGTGGCTATGGCCGAGGTCGATCGGGGGGAGTTTTATATAAGGCGGAGGGGAGCGGGTCGTGGCGGGGGAGGCGGAGCCGAGGCGGGGAGGTCGGGGTCGTGGGCTGGTCAGGCGCGGGGCAAGGGGGTCGTGGCCGGCGGGGTGCGCGGAGGGTGGCGGGAGACTCGGGCGGCCGCCGGAGAATGCGGGGGACGTGGGGGAGAAGGGGTAGTCGGGCCGGGTTCGCGGGCGGGTGCGGGTGGACCCGACCCGACCCGATAGCCCATGGGTGGGCTGGGCCTGATTGGGGTGGGCCGGCCCGGTGGGCTTGGGCCTACGGTTAGGTTTGGGCCGGGGTTTAATTATTTAAATAAATAATTAAATAATTAATAATAATTAAAATAAATAAAAATAGTTTTTAGGTGTTTAAAAATAGGTCCGGGCCCAATAAATTTCAGAAAAATTATCCTAAGTCCAGTTTTTTATTTTACACCCAAAAATATTATTTTTATAATATTTTAATATTATTTATTATCATTTAAAAATTATTTAATAATTAAAACTCTGTTTTTAATTACAGAAAAAAATTCCAGAAAATTCCAGAAAATAGTGAAAAATCAAAATTTAAAATTTTGAAAAAATCAGGGGGTTTACATAGGTTGAACATTTATATCAAGAGTATATTTATATGTACAAAGAACTCAAGCAAATACTGTAACAGGAATCACTGCGAGTTGGCAAGATACACTTGCCTGGTGTTTGATTTCCAACTGCTGTCCTGGTATTCGTAAAATCTCCAGGAACGTCTCCGGATGCTGAAACAAACATTACCACCATACTCAGAAGATATAAAATAGCTAAAATTGTCTGTCCTTGAGTCCAATTTGGAGACAGGAGAAAAAGTGACAATTTCTGGTCAAAGCGGGGTCCAAAATGTAGCCCGCTTCGCACCAAAAAACGTGTCAGGGACAAAGTTCTCTAAATTTGTCAAACTTAGTATCTACAAGTCCAGAACGATGATACGAACCCAACGGAATTTTCAGAATTGGATTCCGATGAGCCTATCACAAAATCGCCCGTCAAGTGGAGCCGTGGGGCCCTCGATACGCGATTTTGTCAACGTTCTCAGAATCGAACCAAACTTGGGTCACAGGACAAGCGTATTGCTACGAGTCCGATGGCGCAAATTTTGTTTTGATCTGACGTGTGTACACGAAGTTACAACGAGTTCCAAAACGGGGTCGATACGGGGCGTTATCGACGGATACGCGTTGATTCCGGTATGCACGCACATCCAAATCAACTTTCGCAAAATTCTACACGTTCGTATTAATGGCAGGCACCTTTTGGTGAAGTCCGCACGCGACCAAGTCGTCTCGTTTGGTGGGGCGCACTCAGTTCCGGGAAAAATAGGGCATTATTTTTCCTGATTTTGGACCGATGTATACGATCGCCACAGGACGCGACACACCGAGCGGGTTGCACGGGTATTGAGAGGGTCACCCAGGGTTCGCATCAAAACAGACGGAACGAGAAACGGGGCAACAAGGAGAGAGAAAAGGGGTACCTGAGCAGGGCTCCAAAGAAACCGAATTTCTCGTGTCCGAGAGCCTACGCGACACGACTCGACATGAAGCTAGGGTTAGGTTTAGGGCTCGCCGGAGCTGCGACGGCCGGAGGGAGGCGGAGGCGGCTACGGGGTGGCGTCGCCGGAGGCGGCGGAGCGCGCGGGGAGGCAGGGCATCGCCGGGGAGTTTGCCGGGGGCCGAGGCGGCAGATGCTGCTGGAGGCGGAGGAGGAAGGCGGGGGCGAGGCTCGAGGAGGGTGGCGGAGCTCGGGGAGGATGGCGGAGGCAGGTCAGCCGAGGGTGGAGGGGTTCGTCGAGGGTGGCGCTGGGGGTTCTGTGGCGGAGGAGAGGTCGTGAGGGGGGGTAGCAGTGCATTGTCAACTCGAGGGATAGATGGATAAATTCCAAGTTGGGTAGCAGTGCATTGTCAACTCGAGGGAAATTCTTTTAGATTATGATCGAGTAAGATTAGATTGGGAGAGGTTTAAGCCATTTTAAATTTTAAGAATTTTAGAAGAATGACTAAGATGATGAGGATCAATGAATTTTAAATTCTTGATATTGCGGACCCCATACCTTAGGTACATGATTTAAATTTTGAATAATAAAAATAAAATCATCAATTGGAGTTTAGAGGATAAAAAATATAGAATTTCAGACTTGAACATTGGTGGACTGCATTTAAATTATTTTTTAATTTGATGATTTAAATTAAGAATTAAAATTTGATGGTTGGACTACCTATTTAAAATATTGAGGATGTGAATGGAATTTAAAAAATTGAAGAATACAAAAAAAAAATTATAAGTGAAAATAGAAATAATATTGGACTCGAATTACTTCTAGAGGAGATTATGATAGTTGGAGATCGTGAGGTAAAATTTGATATGGGTTATTTAAATCTTGAAGATATTATATGGATTCAATTTAAATTTGGATATTGATGATTTGGATAAGTGAGAAGAGATTACAATAGGTCAAATTTTGATTTGAACAAATCGCGATAGATTTGAATAGATTTTGTTATTTAAATTTTTGGAAGAGATTGCGATTGACGTACCTTATGTACGAATGTGAAGGATTTAACAAATTATGCCTTATTTTAATTTCGAGGACGAAATTTTTATAAGTTGGGTAGATTGTAAGTCCCCTGATTTTCAGGAATTATTAATTTGGACTTTTCGCAATTTTCTAGAATTTTCCAGAATTTTTCTGTAATTAAAACCTAGGCTCTTGGTAATTAAATAATTTTTTATTTGCTGTTATTACTATTAAAATATTATGAAAATAAGATTATGGTGTAAAATAAAAAACTAGACTTAGGGTAATTTTCTGGAAATTTATTGGGCCTCGGACCTATTTTATATCAGCCAATAACAATAGTTTTATTATTATTAATTAAGTTATTAATTAAAACCCAATTAAAACCAAGCCCAACCGAGCCCGGCCCAGTTGGTTATCGGGTCGGGTTGGGTCGGCCAGACCCGAACCCGCAGACCCGACCCGCGGGAACTCTTCTCCCCCCCAACGTCTGAGCCCGCGTCCCACGCCGGCCACTCCGGCCACGTCGCCGGCGACCCCCGCGGCCCTCGCGCCACGACCCCCTCGCCTCCGCCATTTCCGGCCTCGACCCCCGCGGCTCTCCCCTATTAAAACCCCTCTTCTCCGGCATACTTATCCCCTCAAAACCCTCGAGTCTCCCCTCCGATCACCTCCCCTCGCCGCCGACTCCGCCGCCACGCCGCGCCGCCCGCTCCCAGCGCCGCCTCCCAGCCGTGACTTGTCACGCCCCAGTCCCAAAATGTCGAGGGACTGGACACGTGGCAATAGCCAGCAGCACGCACCGATGGATAACCCAATTTAATGGAACCATCAGGGCGTACTTAAGCTGTAAGTAAGGTCTACTACACAAGTCACACTAATCTCATCCATAAAGATAAAGAAATAAACTGCATAATCAATGGAAATAAGTAGCAACATCATCACAGCAAATCAGTCGGGGAAACAACCCGACTTTAAGTCTGAATAAACTGGCTCTATAGGCCAGGACAAAAGATGTAAACATGGAATAAATAAATGAGTACTGGAACAGGCACTCAGGAAAAGTCCTCGGCAGTCACCTCGTCTTCAGTGTTTGGTTCAGCTCCAGCAATAGGTTCAGCTCCGGTCCCGTATACCTCGGGATACTGCTCCTCAGCTAAACCTGGGGACATAATCCATTCCAGGTCCTCAGTGGACATAGCAAGGCACAAATAATACAAGCCAAAATGAATAAGCAGTGCAATAAATAATGAAACAGCAGGGTAAACTAAGTAACCAACCATCTATGTGATATGCAAATGAGAGCAACACTAGTACTCAGGCTGAGACCGCTACAAGCTCGGTGTCGGGGAGCCGGTAGCAGTAATAACACGTAAAGGGTCTAGCTCTGCTGGAGAGTCTACAACCTCACAATAATAGTAGATATATATATAGAACAGCCTGTAGCCTGTGTGTCTCTCCCCACCCAATGTAATCATGCAAGCCATGACCATAACGTCTCATGTCCATGTCAGCGGGATTATAACTAATGCAACAAGTCATACTGTCTAATAATAATAACTCTGTCAAGTCCTGTATCCTATTCAGAATCCCCATGAATAACTCAGGAAGATTCTGTCCATGATAGTGTCAAGTGTCCTGGGTTGTAGGGTACTTGATAGGTCAAGTACAAAGTAAGGGGGTCGTAAATCTATCTCTAAATGACGAACCCAACACCGCGCACGGTGTCAGTACCCGACTATGATCGGGCACTAGGTACGCCATACGTTCCCTAGGTTAAGCAGTTTAAAACAGTTTATATGAATTTGCACAAGAAATCCAGCAGAGTATTTTTACAGAAAATATGAAAATAATGACTGCAAGTTTGGCAAGGTGCACTTGCCTGAGGTTTGGATTCCACTTAGGTCCTGGTTTCGAAAATTTTCAGAGATGTCTCCGAAAGCTGAAATAAACAGTACCATCATGCTCAGAAGGTGTCAAACAGCTAGGATCGCCTGTCCTTGGGTCCAATTTGGAGACAAGGGCAAAAATGGCAATTTCGAGCTAAAACGGGGTCCACCGGTGGGCCCGCTTTGCACTGAAAAACGTGTCGGGGTCTATGGTCTCCAAATTCACCAAACTTAGTGTCAACAGGTCAGGAACGCTGATACGAACCCAATGGAACTTTCAGATTTGAATTCCGATGAGCCGATCACGAAATCGCCCGTCGAGCGGGGCCTGTGGGGCCCACGACACGCGATTTTGTCAACGTTCTCAGAATCGGACCAAACTTGACCCACAGGACCAGCGTATCGCTACGAGTCCGATGGCGCAAGTTTCGCCTCGATCCGACGTGTGTACACGAAGTTAGGGCGAATTGCAGAAAAGGTGGATACGGGGCGATGTCCGCGGATACGCGTTGATTCCGGGGTGCACGCACACCCGAATCAGCTTCCGCGAACTCTCACACGTCCGTATCGACGAGGCGCACGTATCTGTAAAGACCGCACGCGACCAAGTCGTCCCGTTTGGCGGGACGTACTCAGTTTCGGGGTGAAGCAGGGTCTGGTTTTTTCCTTTTTTGGATCGCGGTGTGCGATCGCCACAGGCCGCGATGCCCCGAACAGTTTATCCGGGCACCGAGAGGGTCATACAGGCTTCGCGTAGGAATTTACGGAATCGAATTCCGAGCTACAGGGTGCAAGATATGGATACCTGAACGAGGCCAGAAAAGCAGAGAATACTTCGTGTCCTACTCGTGTCCGACACGAGTCTGGCCGTGTCCGCTGCCTGTGTCGGAGCTGTGTCCGCGTACTGCCGCCGTGTCCGAGTATCCTCGGCCGTGTCAGGGGCTCTGGGGGGACCGGCCGACGGTCGAGGTGGTGCTGGCGGCGGACGGCGAGGTCTCCGGCGGCGGCTGCAGCTCCGGCGGATGGGAGAACAGCAGCGGCTCGGGCGGGGCGCTGCGGCTGAGGATGGGCGCTGGTCGGCGGGCTCCGGTGAGGGGGTGAGCTAGGTGGCTGAGGGAGGAGGTCGACGGAGGGTCGCCGGACGGGGGGGGCTCGCCGGAGTAGGGTGGAGTTTAGGGTTAGGGCTCTGGTTTGGGGGGAAGAAGAGGGCGGAGGAGGAGTTATTTATAGGGGCTCGGGGCGGGCTCGGCCGGGGCGACGTGGGGTCGTGGGATCCGGGGGTGGCGGTCGTGGCCGACTGATTCGCGGCGGGCGGCGGGATTTTCCGGTCGTGGCCGATCGGGGGAGCGGGTGGGGGTGACACGGGTTCCGGGTCGGGCGCGGATCCGAACGGAGAGGACCCGCCCGACCCGCTAAGGTGAGGTTGGGCTGGGCTGCTATGAACGGGCTCGGCCCACTGGGCCGGGCCGGGCCGGGCCCAAAAACAGAAAAAAATAAAATAAAATCAATAATAATAATAATATTAATAATTAATTAATTAATTAGGAAAATAGTTTTTAGGCTTTTAAAAATAGGTCTGATGCCCAATAAAATCCCAGAAAATTACCCTAAGTCCGGTTTTCTATTTTACACCATAAAATCATATTTTCATTGCATTTTAATATTGTTTAATAGCAATTAAAAATTATAAACTCACTACAAGTCCTATGTAAATTCCTGAAAATGTATTTTAAATCCCAAAATTGATTAAAAAATTCCAGAAAATTTAGGGTGTTTACATGACTCGCCCCGCCAGCCCCTCCGGCGGCTTCCCCCGACAGCACCGAGCAGCAGCAGCAGCAGCAAGGGGCGAACCCCGCCGCCTCCGGCCGCCGTGCCCGCGCCGCCGCCTCCGCCCAGCCTCGCCGGCGCCGCCGCAGCACCCTCCGGCCGGCCTCCCCCGCCGCAGCGCCGCCCAGCTCCGATAGAACCCCCAAACCCTAACCCTAGACACGTGTGTTGGACACGTGTCGGACACGTGTCGGACACGGTAAAATTTGGGTTTTTCGAGCCCCGTTCAGGTACCTGTATCTTTCTTCTCGTAGCTCTGTTTTTGATTCCGTCAGTTGCGTCGCGTAGCCTGCATGACCCTCTCGGTGTCCGTGCAACCCGCTCGGTGCATCGCGTCCTGTGGCGATCGCAAACCGCGATCCAAAAACAGGAAAAACAACGCCCTGATTCACCCCGGAACTGAGTACGCCCCGCCAAACGGGATGACTTGGTCACGTGCGGTCTTCATAGATACGTGCGCGTCGTTGATACGGACGTGTGAGATTTCGCAGAAGTCGATTCGGGTGTGCGTGCACACCGAAATCAACGCGTATCCATGGACACCGTTCCGTATCCGTCAGTTCTGGAGCGCATCCTAACTTTGTGTACACACGTCGGATCAAAACGAAACTTGCACCATCGAACTCGTAGCGATACGCTGGTCCTGTGACCCAAATTTGGTTCGATTCTGAGAACGTTGACGAAATCGCGTGTCGTGGGCCCCACAGGCTTCACTCGACGGGCGATTTTGTGATCGGCTCATCGGAATCCAATTCTGGAAGTTCCGTTGGGTTCATATCATCGTTCCTGACCTGTTGACACTAAGTTTGGCGAATTTGGAGACCTTTGTTCCTGACACATTTTTCGGTACGAAGCGGGCCACATGTGGACCCCGCTTTGACCCAAAATTACCATTTTTGCCCTTGTCTCCAAATTGGACTCAAGGACAGGCGTTTCTAGCTGATTGATATTTTCTGAATCTGATGGTAATGTTTGTTTCAGCATCCGGAGACGTTCCTGGAGATTTCACAAATACCAGAGCTACAGTTGGAGCCCGAACCACAGGCAAGTGTACCTCGCCAAAACTTGCAGTCTTTGTTACTTATTTTCTTGGCTTATATATATATATTGTGGTTCATGCTTGACCTAGGACCGTGTGACTTTACTTAGCGTCTGATTCATAGTCGGGTGCCAACACCGTACGCGGCGTTGTGTATTGTCATCTAGAGATGGACATTCGTAACCCCTTTACATTCTCGTACTTGTCTTATCAAGTACTCTATAAACCCAGGACACTTGACACTATTTATGGACAGGATCTTTTTGAGATATTCATGGTGATTCTGTATAGGATACAGACTTTATGGCATTGACATTATATTCCTAGATACTCTATGACTTGCTGCATTAGATATGATTGTGCGTGTCATGGACATGAGACGTGTGATTACATTGGGTGGGGAGAGACACACAGGCTACAGGCTGATCATATATATATATATATACCCCTATTATTGTGAGGCACAAGACTCTCGAGCAGAGCTTGGCCCTTTACGTGTTATTACTCCTACCGGCTCCCCGACACAGAGCTGGTAGTGGCTCAGCCTGAGTTTTAGTGATGCTCTCACTTGCATTTCACATAGATGGTTACATACTTACCCTATTTATTTTATTATCTGCTGCACTGCATTTATTCTGGCTTGTATTATCTGTACCTTGCTGTCCCCTGAGGACCTGAATCCGGATTATGTCCCCAGGTATAGCCGAAGAGATCCATCCAGAGATATACCGTACAGAAGCACCTCCAGGAGCTGTACCAGAACCTGAGAACGAGATCGTGCCCGAAGACTTCTCCTGAGTATTGGTTTTACATAGTCAGTTATTTCTGTTTCTATTTTCAGTTCCTTTATTTCCTGTCTATTGCATTGATGTATCAAACATACTCTCGGATTGTTCCCCGAGACACTTTAGTGAGATTTGTTAGTTACTCTATTTGCATTATTCTGACATTTGATCTGTGATTATCTGTTGTGGATGAGATTAGTATAAACTGTGACCTGTATCATTGGTTCCATTTATTGTTAGACTACAGCTTAAGCATGCCCTAATGGATCCATTAAATTGGGTTGTCCATCGGTGCGTGCTGCTGGCCATTGCCGCACATCCAGTCCCGCGATATTTTGGGACTGGGGCATGACACAATAACTCCAAGACATCCTATCACAATATACATCTATGATATGAAATTAAAAGCAAAAAATAGCATGTACAACTATCACTTAAACAAATAATAGTGCAATCAACTTAATGTTACTATGGATAGACAAGAAAATAAATAACATGTTAAATACGTGTACAAATTTGACAATGTATACTTGTAGAATAGAAATAGAGACATGTACACATAGAAACAATGGGAACAATGCGTGTAAATAAACTGTACAAAGTTGGCAAGGTATCTTTTCCTCTCCAAAAAAGGATGAAGTTGCAACTCAAGACGTCGTCTGATCTATCCGTCACATAAATTAAACAAGTTAGATCTACAAAAGTGGTTGGATAGATTTTCTAGTCCAATCTATTTTAATTCTGAATAAAATAACCTAAAATACTAATTTAATTTAATTATATTCTAATTTTAAGGCTAATCATATATTTTGGTTTAGAAAAAAATTAATTTTACGAATTTGAAATCCATGGGTCATCTTGCATACTTTTCACAGAGCACTTTTCTTTTTCTCTAGTCAGCCATTTTGGTACACTTATTGTATCAAGTTTTAACACTGAACTTAGCTGGACTCGATATCAAGCACGGCCAAAAGTAAAGTTACATAAAATATGGTGCTCTACACTATGAGCTAATTAGTTTTATAAAACACAAATTTTTTGGAAGATCAAATCTCAGGAAAACAAAAGTGAACCCATAGACCCAAACTCAGGTCCATGCAATTCCAACCAAGAAAATCAAGAACAACAAATATTAAAGATAAATGGGTGCTCGGTCCCAATAATATAAGCTTGAAATAAACATGAAATATTAAGAACTAAAAGCATGCATAAATTCATGGTTCTTCTTTTTGTGCAAGATGTACTTGCCTACGGAGGGAGAGAGAAAACCTACGGGAGAGAAATGGAAAGGAAAGATAATGAGCAGAGAGAGAGAAATGAGAATATATAGTTTTAGATTTGAGATGTAGACCGTTGGATCACTCAAACGATAATGAGCAGAGAGAGAGAAATGAGAATATATAGGTTTACGTTTGAGATGTAGACCGTTGGATCACTCAAACCCATCCAAACCACACATGCCACCAACTCAACCAAACTCACTCTCTCCACAACTCTCGGGTCCGGTCTAAACAATGGCCGGACTAACAACCAATGTGCGCCAAAGTGTGCCAAGGACAATATGCACCAAAGTGCGTCGGGAAAGGGGATTGACAGTTATTTTTATTGTTATTGTTAATGTTAATATTATTTTTAAAGTTAGTTTAAATGTTAATATAAATTTAATTTTAATTTTAATTTTAGTGTTAATTTTAGTTTTAAAATTAACATTAAAATTAACTTAAAATTAACCCGGATGGTGCGAGGATGCGGTGCAGGTGCATGTGCGGTGCTAGTTAGGCGCGGTGCAGTGCGGCTCCGGCTGCGTGAGGCCTTCGAGTCGGATGAAACATTCGGACGTGGTACATTTGGATCGGAATGTATCCTTCGGACTGGAGTGAGACTTTCGGACTAGGAATTGTATATATAGATTTTCGGACTGGATAGATTATAAACCTTCGGACTAAGTTGTAGCCTCTCGAAAAAATAACATAGGTAGAATTCGATTTCGTGACCACGACGATAGAACGACGTCTAAATCGGTATTAAGGTGCATAGGATTCAGACTTCTTGGAGCTTTTTGGAATGGTGAAAGGGAATATCAATTTTGACACCGTCCAATTTTAGGAAGGAAAGAAAAGACCACGCTAACATAACAAAACAAAAGAAAATAAAAGAAAAGGACAGAAAGAATGAGCGGCCACACTTCATTTTGTGCGGGGAGCCGCATCGGAATGACACGTGTCTCTCTTTGGGATCGTTCCTACCTTCCTTTTCCTTCCACATGGGAAATATACATTTCTAACTTCCAACTCTTTGGCTCCGTTGAAATCCCATTCTCACCTAACAAGCATATACCAAGAAGAAGCCATCTGTGTATTATGTACTCTAGCTCTATAAATATTTGTCACGACCCATGTAACAACACAACACAACACAAATGACAGGAGGAGTAAGCAGGTTGCTCGGCACTTGCAGAGGCGCTCTATCATCTCCTAACCATTCCTCTGCGTCGACTGCCACCGCCGGTTCATCTCGCTCGGGTGGTATTAATTTTCCGTGCGGCGGCGGCGGAGGAGGAGGAGGAGGAGAAGACACTACCAAAATGAAGAAGGAGATGATGTCTGGCTGCCAAGGAAAGGGCACGGTGGCAGCAGTCGCCCATCCGCGGACCACGGTCGACGTGATCGTGCCGGAGAAGAAGAAGCAGGAGAGCTCTCTCGATGTTCTAGTGGCCGAGACGGGGATTAAGCTCCTTGATACCAAGAAACGTTGGAGACCGCAAGCCGAGATGCTCATCGAGAGGGTACGTACGTACGTACTAAGTGCATGCATGCCACATGACGTCTTGATTGAGTTAACAATTTAACTTTTCGTTTTGTTGGCTGATTAATTGTTTAATTGATTCATTGATCAGGGGGTTGTTGGATGCCAATCCTTCACTCTCATTGCTGTCGCCGGATCCCTTATAGGCTCAATCTTGTGCTTTCTTGAGGTAATCCATTCTTAATTTTATCTTTAATTCTCATACTTTGTAGTATCGGCTGATACCGATTCGATACGGCTGATATCGATACAGTTTGGCATGTCCCGATCCGATACCGGCCAATATCCGATACTGACCGATACCGATATTAGAGGTCTATTTTCCAGTCAAATCGACAAAGAATATTAAACAAAAAATACTAATCAGCAAGGATATAAAACCATAGTAAGGTTGTAAAGGCATAAAAAAGAATTATTTATTGCAAGTCAACCAATCAGCATGAGTGACTACTATTTCCATTCAATTTCAAAATTACTAACAAACAACACAGAAAATACTTAAAATTATACCTAAATGTATAAAAGATTAATAATTATTTGCTTTCCGGTATCAGAAATTTCGATTATCCGATCTGAAACTGCTGATACTGCTGATACCGTCGATCTCGATACTCATAGGAAGGGTCCACCGATTTCGATACCGATTGGTCTATATATTCTCTGAAATATTAATAATTTATTAATAATTATTTGCTTTTCGATATCAGAAAATTCGATTATCTGATCTGAAACTGATAATACTGCTGATACCGTCGATCTCGTTACTCATAGGAAGGGCATATATGTTTCTAAGGGATATATATCAACAATGTATAGGGGTGCTTCCTTGTTCTGGAGTCATTTCTCCAGTACTATCATACAATGTATCAAAGAGTGGAGCAAGGAGGGGGGATTATTGAGCTACTTATTCAATCAATAGGTACTTTATTCTTCCCATTTTCTATTTTCTTCTTCTTCTTCTTCTTCTTCTTCTTCTTCGACTACGTACCGCAAGTGTGTATATGTGATGTTGATTACGAGAATTTCCCCGATGATCAGACATGTTTCTCGTCGGCACCGCTCTGCTCACCTTCGGCATGGGCCTCTACGTCATGTTTGCGGGATCGGACGCATCGAAGAAAAGCAAAGGATGGGATGTGGATGAATCAAACCAGTTCGGGTTATTCAACCTCAAGGTCAGGATATGCATGCATTTCTAGTGATGTTGATTCGATTTAATGCTATATATACCATATATAGGATCCTCTCTTTTTTTCTTTCTTATAATGTTTGTAATGCTTATACAGAGGCTCTCCGAAGAAATGGGGATGAACTCGATAGCTCAAGCTAAATCGAAAGTCGGGCACGCTGTCGTGCTGATACTTCAGGCAGGAGTGCTGGACAAGTTCAAGACTGTTCCCCTGACCAGCAGCCTAGACCTGGCTTTCTTTGCCGCGGCCGTGTTTGTTTCCTCAGCCTGTGTATTCCTCCTCTCAAAGCTCAGCAACGTTCAGTAGAACCGAAATTGAATAGTTTAAGAATATAATTTGTACGGTAAAAAAAAAAAATGATAGATTCAACTACTGCTATTTCGAAACATTCAGAAGTCCATGTGTTAAGAGTTGTAGGCTGCTCTTTGATGATTCTTTGATGTTTCAAACATTAGTTTTCCTGATACGATGACCGGTCGTTAATTTGTAGATCGTAACTTTTACTTGTGAAGACGCTAATATCAATAAAGGATTCTTAGAAATTAAATCAAGGAAGAGTAGGCCCTTATTTACTTTTTTTATATTGATATTTAAACGTGAGGCCAAACACAAATCGGGACTTGGGCTTATAGGATGAAGGCCATTTAGGCGTACGTAATTACATATATATGAGCAGTACTGATAATATGGGATTAGCTACGCTTTCGGATTTGATGCAAGTAGAGTACTGTCATGGTTTCACTCCCAGCTTTGATTCTTGGTATAGTTCATCGACGCATTCCTGTAATCATCATTATATAGTTGTCATTAGACTGAGGCATTAGAATTTCAGAAATGTTCATATAGAGCATCCAAGTTAAAGAAATTTTTGTAGAAAGAAAAAAGTTTAATTTATTTGCAAGAAGAGAAAATAAACGTCTTAGTAAGGACGTTATTATTTTATTTAAAATCTAAAACGTTCTATGTAAGGACATTGTCTTAAAGACAAAAACAGATAATTATGAAATCGACCTTACTAAAGATTTTTCCAATTTTTTTATTTTTATTTCTTTAGATAAAAATAATAAAATTGAAAACTATGTTTTCAGCTTTGCTTCATTTTAAAATTTATTCAATTTTAAGACTGTCCTTAGTAAGGACGTCTATGATATATTGGTGTAAATTTATGAAATTTCTTTCTTTATGCGGAAATTTGTTAACTCGATGCGTTGTAGATGAAAATTTCTCTTAGAATTATATTTTGCTGTGACAATATCTTTAATTAATTACTCACCTTGTAATATTTGAGCAACTGCGGCCTCTTGAGCTTGAACGTAGGAGTGATCAAGTCTCTGTCCATGTCGAACGCCAGTGCTTCAAGATGAACTGCTTTCAACATTTCGAAGCCTCTCAGCTGTGCAGAGGTCACACATATATTTCATGTTTCAATCAGAAGAAAAGAAGACGAAAATCAATCAAATAAAAGTTTCGGAATCGATATCGATCTCGATCTCGTACTTGTTGAGCCCGACCGGTCTTGTTGAGCTCATCGAGTATGTACTTCCTCGCTTTGGGATGTTTGCATAACTCATCGAAGCTGCCGGCAACATCGTTGGATGCTGCCCAATCCTCCAGCGGCTTCCTCTCCGGAACAGCCACTCCCACGAGACAGGACTCGAAACTGTTCCCATATACCCAAACCTAGTAAAAGAAAAAAGCAAAAAGAAAAAAGAAAATGAGACATTATGATTAATTATAATGTTACTGATACTAACATCTTTGCGTCGACATTATTATGTTTATATGTACCGATGTGACCAGAGGGCTTTGGCTATATGCACTCTCAACGTTCTCAACCGCAACATATTCCCCCTGCGAAAGTTTGAAAATGTTCTTTTTCCTGTCAATTATCTTCATCGAACCGTTCGGCTGCCATTCTCCAATATCACCTGAATGACCAAAATCAAATTTGACGTCATGAACGTGAATATATCAATGTTTGCAGTATCGAAATCAGTATCGGACGATTCCTATGAATATCACGATCGACGGTATCGACGGTTTCGGGTCGGAGTATCGTATTTTGTGATATAGGAAATCAAACAATTATTAACATTTTAGAAAAATATATTTTAGGCATTTAGACATAATTTTTAGTATTGTTTCTTAGCAGTTTTGGAATTGAATGTGTAATAGTAGTAACGATTGTCGATTGGTTTACATACGATAAATATTTTTTTTTTCTTTTACATGCTTTTACAATCTTACTATACCTTTTCACCTTTGTTGATTTGTCTTTTTCGTTCAAATTCCTTTGCCGGATTGTTTGAAAAAGATATCGGTTAGTATTGAATATCGGTCAGTATCTCCGATCGGGATATGCTAAACCGCATCGGCATCGGCCGACTGCAAACTATGGAATATATACGAGCTCAATTGCAAGTCCGTTAATACTCGTAATGATTAAAGGTCTATCATGAACATACTGTGCTTGAAATTTGCCGGCATTTTTTATGAAGGTTAAATGAATTAATGCAAAGGAATTACGCTATTTTGTTCCAAGATAGTTCCAAGGACTTCTATATATAGATGAAAACCTTGCTTATAAAATCGTCTTCTAGAGAAAAACAAACACTCCAAAAATAGGGTGGGTTGTCTGTCTAGTGTCCGTGGTCGACAACTATTCAGACACGACACGAACACTCCAAAATACACTAGAACACAAACTGTGGAATGTACTGCATTTTCACAGATCACTTACCTGTATGAAACCAACCATCCACAAGAACTTCACTTGTGAGGTCCGGACGCTTGTGATAGCCAGAGAACAAGGTTTTCCCCCTCAGGCAGATCTCTCCGCGGGGTACAGAGGAGAGCGCATCGTAGCCCATGTCCGGTACCGACTCCAGCCTCGCCTCTATTGTCGTAACCGGAACCCCCACGGTCCCCACCATAGCAACTACGTTGGCTATCGACGTGAAGCAACCAGCACAACTCTCTGTGAGACCTGGCATATCAGTAAGTTGACAGTTACATCAATAACTATAGAACAATAGTTCATTATCAGCCAACATTAGTTACTTTGCTTGTTACCGTATCCTTGAATCAAGACACTGCAACTTGTGACCCTCAAGAACTCCTCCACATGCCTAGGTAGAGGTGCAGCTCCGGATAACATGATTCTTACTCTGCCCCCGAGTCCTTGTTTGATCTTAACACAAATTATTGGCACGAAATATGTGTCAATTAACAAAGAAATTATGTCAGGTAGCACGAAGAATGGGATAGAATGTTCGTACTAACTTTACTGAATATTATTCTGTCAAAGATTGGCGATGCCTTGTCTTGTTTTAGTCCTCTTTTCAACTTCTTGAACTTACTGATGCAATAAAAAAAAAATACATAAAACAGAGGGAAAAGAGAGAGTACAGTTCATCGCGAAACAATCAATGATCGAATTAGGACATACGTGTCGTAAGCGTACTGGAATAGCTTCTTTCCAAACCCTCCTCCAGTTGAAATTTTGTGCTGAATACCTTTGATTAACAGAAAAATGACTATCAAATCAGGTTCTCGACATAGTTTTGCAGTATCAGCCGATACCGATACGGTTTGGTATATCCCGATCCGATACCCGATACTGATCGATACTGACATTGGGGATCTCTTTTCCGACCAATTTACCAAAGAAAATTGAACGAAAAAGACCAATCAACAATGATGTAGAAGTATAGTAAGATTGTAAAAGCGTGTAAAAGTAGAAAATTATCTATCGCATGTAAACCAATTGGCAAGAGTGACTACTATTTCATTTAATTTCAAAACTATTAAGAAACAGCACTGAAGATACTTAAAATTATGCCTAAATGTATAAAATATATTTTCTAAAATGTCGATAATTTATTACTAATTTATTTTTTTTCGAAACCAAAAAATTTGATACTCCAATCTGAAACTATTGATACTGCCGATACCACCAATTCCGATACTCAGAGGAATGGTCCGATACCGATACTGCGAACCTTGGTTCCCGGGTTGGAGACTTAGCGTACATATGATCAGTTTGGAAAAGCAATGCTACTAAAAATGGAAGAAATTAACCTGCATATATGCGGTCGTAAACTCGAGGGACTGCACAAAATATTGTGGGTTTGAGTTCCTGGATATCCTCCATCAAATATCTAACATCCTGTTCATATCCAGTTGAGTTACAATCTGTAAGTGATTATTTTCGAAACGATTAAATAAGAAGTAAGAAACTATATATAGAACTTAATTACCCCTCTCCAAAATCCTACTGAGGCTCCTTTGTAGATACAATAGTTTTCGATAATCTGATCGAAAATATGGGCTAGTGGTAGAAATGAGAAGTAAGAGTCCTCTTCGGTAACCTGAAATTTGGTAATATATAGTAATTGTTCTTATATATACTTAACTAATTGATTCAAATAACCAAGAAGTAGCTCTTTATGGAGTGAAATCAGTTATTCATGACTACATATATATTAGGAATCGTAACACGGAAATCTGAAGGTTAGGATATATACCACTTTGTCGGTCTCTTGAAGGAGATGATCTGTAGTTAGGACCTCTGCCATTACAGCCTTGTTTGTTAGTATTACTCCCTTCGGGTCTCCTGTTGTCCCGCTGGTGTACATTATTGTGCAGATATCATCCTTGGACTTCGGAGGAAGCCTTGAATTGGCACTTACCTGGAAAAAAAATGCAAACTATAATCACATTCAATAGAATATTCACATGAATAGAGTACAATGAGCCTCAAAAGTGTCAATCTAGTGTATAAGGTTTCGTTATGAAGAAAAGCGAGGTATATATAGTGTTTGATATGGCTCGTGTTCGATACAGAGGAGTCGATACGCTGATACACGGGCTCACTCAAAATAGTCTGTTTCGGTACAGCAGTACACTGGAAATATACTGCCAGTGTATACACCACATTCATTCCAGCAAGTCAGGAGGGTCAAATCCCACCATACAATATACTAGCGGTATACTGCCAGTATATCACCACGCTGCTCTGAATGGGTGCATGTATGGTTCAAAGTAGCGTTTTCGACGGTTATGATCGCTTCTAGCTATTGGTA